>JARHVA010004238.1:1017500-1045000 GCA_037957365.1 Torreya grandis | reverse complement strand
TGGAGCTAAAAGCTTCACTCATGCAAATAGAGGAGGAGGTTGCTGGAGAGTTTGCTGTTGTCACAATCGATGGCGTCGGTCAGGCCAATTGACGTCGGTAGGGAAGAGACAGGAAGCAACCGACGTCGATTAGAGATCAGCCAGCGTTGGCACACCCCAGGCAGATAGGGACCAACTTTAGTCGCCTGTGTGGTTCAAACTGTGAATGTTACGGGTAGTTAGCTAATGAACCAAGTGTTTGCATGTCAAGAGCCAATTTTAGACTCAAAGTTGTGGATCTAATTATTGTAATTTGATGTCTAATTATTGTTTGGATGAGATCTATATAATAGATTCATGGATTGTATTGTAAGTTGTTCTAGTTTGAGTTGAGCAAAGTTTGCTTCTTCTGTGTGTGAGGTGAGCAAGGGTGTTCCTCTTAGTTCCACAGCAGTACCAAGGTGGGTGCTAGTTTTGGAGAATCAGTAGGGTTCTTCATGTATGTATGATCTTGGTCATCAGGTGAGCATGGCTACTTTAAGAGATTTACATGGTAAGTAAGATTATTGATCTACAGGTGTATGTGTGTGCAAGGTCAAGGTTCACAGGTGTGCAAAACCAGATTGATTTGCAGGTGTGCAAGATCAGGGAGGACAGCAACACAACAGGGAGCATGATCAGGTGGAATCTACTTAGAGTATAGGTGTGTACTAAGATCAAAGAGGAATGCAAGGTAGTTCCTTTCATAAGTAAGATCAGTTGGGTTGCAGGTTGTTGTAGTTCAAGGGAGATCTACTTGAAGTATGTTTGTGTACTTGTGGAGTGCGTGGAGCACTTGTGGTGTGCGTGGATCACTGGAGTATTGGCAATAGTGGATACTGGCTGGTTGGAGGTGAACGCCAACTTTGTGTTTGAGTTGTGTGTTGGGACCTAAGAGAGAGAGCTTTGAGGTAAGATTTACTATTTATGCCCTAGAGGTGTGTAAGGAAGAAGAACTGTGGCAGCCTTCTTTGTTGTATTTCCTTCTGAAAGAGTTTTAATACAAGTTGTGTATTGTCTCTCATATTCTGTGTTATTTATAAATTCTAGTTACTTGTGTATTCTAGTTAATTTATGCATGTTAAGTTGCTTGGTAATCAGTTGTGTGCTTCCATTATTTTCCCAACAAGTGGTATCAGAGCTAAGGTTGCAGGAAGCGGTTTTGTGTTTGGTTACAGGTCACTCTCAGGGGTTTTTGATTAAGTGGGAGTAGAGCAATGGTAGATCAAAGTAAGCTAAGAATGGAGGAATCAAAAAGCATAGATGGTCACTTACGATCCTATGGAAAGAAAGAGCAGGTAAAAGAAAATTGTTGGTTTGTGGAATATCAGCATGAAGGAACTGAAGATGCAAATGTTGCAGGTGTTGTTGCACAAGATGCTCTAGGAGGTTTTTGGGATAAATTTGAATCTTGGTTAATAGATTATGTTGCCTCTCTCCATGCAGCCCCAAATAGAGGAGTTGGTGAGCCTTGCCAAAGAATTGGCAAAGGGGAAGTGAAGCTGAAATTGTAGGAGGCCAACACATGGGTGTTGAAGAAGGTCATGTAGTTCCCAGGTTTGAAGATGAGGCTAATTTATTTAAAAAGGTTGGGTGATGAGAGATGCACAAGAACTCTCACAGTGGATGCACTTGAACTAGCTGGTTGTAAGAAAACATGTACTCTTTATCTACTTGTTTATATTACTGATTCTTCTTCTATTGTAGAGATGTGGCTTTGTAGGCTTGGTCACATGAGCAAGAAGGAGATGCATGTTCTTAAGCGAAAGGTAGATATATTTGATAGACTTAAGAACTGGAAATCCTTGTTGTTCTTAGAGGAGGTGACTGACAGAGACCAGTGGATGGGGTTGGATACTTCTGAGCAGGGTAGTTTGGACATGGGTTTTGATTCAAAGGAGCTCACGGGTAAAAATTCATCACTCACAAGAGAACACAGGTACTGGCATCAGTCAGGAGGAACTAGCGTCGAACAGACAGGTGCCAATGTTGGTCATGTGTAGATCAAAGCCAGTGATGTCAGGCAAGGTAAGACCGATGTCAGTCAAGAGGACCAACGTCAGCATTAGGTAAGACCGATGTCAGTCAGGAGGACTGATGTTGGTAACAAGAGACACTGACATTGACAGAGTTGGTAGTCAGGGACAGGCGCATGGGAATCGACATCGGTCAGATGCAGACTATGTAGTGACTGAGGTCGGTCACTGTAATGGATTTTGGGCAGACAGCCAGCGGTCAAGGAGTCTCAAATGCCCATATGGAGGACTGAAAGTGGTAAGTAAGCCTCAAATTCATTGTTCCTCTTCTTTATACTAGTTGCTCACTGCAGAGTAGGAAGGATCCAGGAAACAGTGGGAGCGTGGCAGGAATATGATGCAGAACTAAACGGGAGATTTGGTAGGGTTGCCAGCTAGAAGAAAGCATAGAGACGAATGGATTCCTTAGTTGAAGAATAGAGTGAATAGACATGTGAGATGGAAGACCAGGTCATATGGTCTTGAGGAGCTGCAGGATAGTGGTACAGGTTTTGACAGGTGGATGACAAAGCATGGCTTTAGTCAATGTCAGGGTAACTAATGTGGTTTGTCTTACCAGGGGGACGGTGATTGCAACATCATTTTGTTGTTGTATGTGGATGGTATGCTCGCTAGTAGGTTTGTACATATAGGGTTTTGCTGAGCTAAGGGTAAGATTAGTTCAGTGGCATG
The DNA here is from genome assembly GCA_037957365.1 of Torreya grandis. Lineage (NCBI taxonomy): Eukaryota > Viridiplantae > Streptophyta > Pinopsida > Cupressales > Taxaceae > Torreya > Torreya grandis. The sequence goes on along the minus strand of JARHVA010004238.1, from coordinate 1,042,274 downwards.
TCATGAGGAATTTAGAGCAGTGAAATTCTTTGGCATGGGAGACATGGAGGATCATAGGTTAATTTTGTCTCCAGTGGGAGCTGATGTGAATTAGGTGTTGGTGAGGTTTAGGATGCAGAATCGAAGCACACTAAGGGCTGGACAGTTCAGTGTCTGAAATCACATAGGGTCTGGTATAGACCTGAGTTTGCCCAAGCAGTGGGTGTTGTCAGAGAGTTAGGAGCCAATCGGAGAAGTGGGTTCTCAGGTATTTGAGAGGGATCAGTAGTAGGGATTCATGCTATGCAGAGTCAGGACTTCACTACATGTGTTTGTAGGTTCGGATGTGGCAGGGTACTCAAATGACAGGAGGTGCACCACAAGTTGTGTGGTGGGTGGTCTTCAAGATTCATCTTGAAGAGGGATACAATCCAAGAAATAGATTAGATGGGGTACAGGGATAGGTATAGTGCAACTATTTATCTCCAAGTGGGAGATTGTTAAGTTATGGAGCTAAAAGCTTCATTGATACAAACAAAAGAGGATGTTGCTGGAGAGTTTGTTGTTGTCACAGTCATCGGCGTCGATCAGGCCAATCAACATTGATAGGGAAGAGACAGGAAGAAACTGACGTCGGTCAGAGATCGGCCAGTGTCGAAACCTCCCAGGCAGATAGGGACCGACATCGGTCACCTATGTGGTTCAAACTGTGAGTGTTACGGGAAGTTAGCTAATGAACCAAGTGTTTGCATCTCAAGAGCCAATTTTAGACTCAAAGCTGCGGATCTAATTATTGTAATTAGATCTCTAATTATTATTTTGGATGAGATCTATATAATAGACTCATGGATTGTATTGTAAGTTGTTCTAGTTTGAGTTGAGCAAAGTTTGCTTTTTCTGTGTGTGAGGTGAGCAAGGGTGTTTCTCCTAGTTCCATAGTAGTACCAAGGTGGGTGCTAGTTTTAGAGAATCAGTAGGGTTCTTCATGTATGTATGATCTTGTTAATTGGGTGAGCATGGCTACTTTAGGAGATCTACATGGTAAGTAATATCATTGATCTGCAAGTGTATGTGTGTGTGCAAGGTCAAGGTTCACAGGTGTGCAGAACCGAATTGATTTGCAGGTCTGCAAGATCAGGGAGGACACCAACACAATAGGGAGCAGGATCAAGTGGGTACTTAGAGCAAAGAGGAAGGCAAGGTAGTTCCTTCCATAAGGAAGATCAGTTGGGTTGCAGGTTGTTGTAGTTCAAGGGAGATCTACTGGAAGTACGTTTGTGTACTTGTGGAGTGCGTGGAGCACTTGTGGTGTGCATGGAGCACTAGAGTGCTGGCAGTAGTGGATACTAGCTGGTTGGAGGTGAACACCAACTCTGTGTTTGAGTTGTGTATTGGGACCTAAGAGAGAGAGAGCTTTGAGGGTAGATTTACTATTTATGCCCTAGAGGTGTGGGAGCCCTAGAGGTGTGTAAAGAAGAAGAACTATGGCAGCCTTCTTTGTTGTATTTCCTTCTGAAAGAGTTTTAATACAAGTTGTGTATTGTCTCTCATATTCTGTGTTATTTCTAAATTCTAGTTACTTGTGTATTCTGGTTAATTTCCGCATGTTAAGTTGCTTGGTAATCAATTGTGTGCTTCCGTTATTTTCCCAACAAGTGGTATCAGAGCTAAGGTTGCAGGAAGCGATTTTGTGTTTGGTTACAGGTCACTCTTAGGGGTTTTTGATTGAGTGGGAGTAGAGCAATGGCAGATCAAAGTAAGCTAAGAATGGAGGAATTGAAAAGCACAGATGGTCACTTATGGTCTTATGGAAAGAAAGAGCAGGTAAAAGAAAATTATTGGTTTGTGGAAGATCAGCATGAAGGAACTGAAGATGTAGATGTTGCAGGTGTTGTTGCATAGGATGCTCTGGGAAGTTTCTTGGATAAAGTTGAATCTTGGTTAATAGATTTTGTTGCCTCTTTCCATGCAGCCCCAGATAGAGGAGCTGGTGAGCCTTGCCAAAGAATTGGCAAAGGGGAAGTGAAGCTGAAATTGCAGGCGGCCAACACATGGGTGTTGAAGAAGGTCATGCAGGTCCCGGGTTTGAAGATGTGGCTAATTTCTTTTGAAAGGTTGGGTGATGAGAGATGCACAAGAACTCTCACAGCAGATGCACTTAAATTAGCTGGTGGTAAGAAAATAGGTACTCTTTATCTACTTGTTTATATTATTGATTCTTCTTCTATTGCAGAGACATGGCTTTGTAGGCTTGGTCACATGAACAAGAAGGAGATGCATGTTCTTAAGTGAAAGGCAGATATATTTGATAGGCTTAAGAAATGGAAAGTGTTGGTGTTCTTAGAGAGGGTGATGGACAAAAACCAGTGGATGGGGCTGGATACTTCTGAGCAGAGCAATTTGGACATGGGTTTTGATTCAAAGGAGCTCCCAGGTAAAAAGTCATCACTCATAGGAGAACACAGGTACCAGCATCAGTCAAGAGGAACCAGCGTCGAACAGACAAGTGCGGATGTCGGTCATGTGCAAACTAAAGCTGGTGATGTCAGGCAGGGTAAGACTGACGTCGGTCAGGAGGACCGATGTCGGCAGTAGGTAAGACTGATGTCGATTAAGAGGACCGACATCGGTAATAAGAGACACTGACATTGGCAGAGTTAGTAGTCAGGGATAGGCGCATGGGAACCGACATCAGTCAGATGCAGACTGTGTAGTGACTGAGGTCAGTCACTATAATGGATTTTGGGTGGACAGCCAGCTATCAAGGAGTCTCAAATGCCCATATGGAGGACTAAAGGTGGTAAGTAAGCCTCAAATTCGTTGTTCCTCTTCTTTATACTAGTTGCTCACTACAGAGCAGGAAGGATCCAAGAAATAGTGGGAGCGTGGCAGGAGTATGAAGCAGAACCAAATGAGAGATTTGGTAGGGTTGCCAGCTGGAAGAAAGCATAGAGACGAATGGATTCCTTAGTTGAAGAATAGAGTGAATAGACACGTGAGATGGAAGACCAGGTCATATGGTCTTGAGGAGCTGTAGGACAATGGTATAGATTTTGACAGGTGGATGACAAAGCATGGATTTAGTTAATGTCAGGGTAACTACTATGGTTTGTCTTACCAGGGGGATGGTGATTGCAACATCATTCTTTTGTTGTATGTGGATGGTATGCTAGCTAGCAGGTTTATACATACAGGGTTTTGCTAAGCTAAGGGTAAGATTAGTTTAGTGGCATGTCATGAGGAATTTGGAGCAGCAAAATTCTTTGGCATGGGAGACATGGAGGATCATAGGTTGATTTTGTCTCCAGTGGGAGCTGATGTGAATCAGGTGTTGGCGAGGTTCAGGATGCAGAACCAGAGCACACTAAGGGCTGCACAGTTGAGTGTCTTAAATCACATGAGGTCTGGTATAGACCTGAGTTTGCCTAAGCATTGGGTGTTGTCAGAGAGTTAGGAGCCAATTCGGAGAAGTGGATTCTTAGGTATTTGAGAGGGACCAGCAACAGGGATTCATGCTATGCAGGGTCAAGACTTCACTACATGGGTTTGTAGGTTCAGATGTGGCAGGGTACTCAGATGATAGGAGGTGCACCACAGGTTGTGTGGTGGGTGGTCTTCAAGATTCATCTTGAAGAGGGATATAATCTATGAAATAGATTAGATGGGGTACAGGGACAGGTACAGTGCAGCTTTTTATCTCCAAGTGGGAGATTGTTAGGTTGTGGAGCTAAAAGCTTCCCTAATGCAGACAGAGGAGGAGGTTGTTGGAGAGTTTTCTGTTGTCATAGTCACCGGTGTTGATCAGGCCAACTGACGTCGATAAGGAAGAGACAGGAAGCAACCAATGTTGGTTAGAGATCAGCCAGCGTCGGCACCCCCCAAGTAGATAGGGACCGAAATTGATCGCATGTGTGATTGGAACTGCGAATGTTACGGGCAGTTAGCTAATGAACCAAGTGTTTGCATGTCAAGAGCCAATTTTAGACTCAAAGTTACGGATCTAATTATTGTAATTAGATGTCTAATTATTGTTTGGATGAGATATATATAATAGACTCATGGATTGTATTGTAAGTTGTTCTAGTTTGAGTTGAGCAAAGTTTGCTTCTTCTGTGTGTGAGGTGAGCAAGGGTGTTCCTTCTAGTTCCACAGCAGTACCAAGGTGGATGCTAGTTTTGGAGAATCAGCAGGGTTCTTCATCTATGTATGATCTTGGTCATCAGGTGAGCATGGCTACTTTAGGAGTTCTATATGGTAAGTAAGATCATTGATCTGCAGGTGTATGTGTGTGCAAGGTCAAGGTTCACAGGTGTACAGAACCAGATTGATTTGCAGGTGTGCAATATCAGGGAGGACAGTAACACAACAGGGAGTAGGATCAGGTGGGATCTACTTAGAGTACAGGTGTGTACTTAGAGCAAAGAGGAAGGCAAGGTAGTTCCTTCCATAAGTAAGATCAGTTGGGTTATAGGTTGTTGCAGTTTAGGGGAGATCTACTTGAAGTACGTTTGTGTACTTGTGGAGTGCGTGGAGCACTTGTGGTGTGTGTGGAGCATTGGAGTACTGGTAGTAGTGGATACTGGCTGGTTGGAGGTGAACACCAACTCTGTGTTTGAGTTGTGTGTTGGGACCTAAGAGAGAGAGCTTTGAGGGAAGATTTACTGTTTATGCCCTAGAGGTGTGTAAGGAAGAAGAACTGTGGCAGCCTTCTTTGTTGTATTTCCTTCTGAAAGAGTTTTAATACAAGTTGTGTATTGTCTCTCATATTCTGTGTTATTTATAAATTCTAGTTACTTGTGTATTCTGGTTAATTTCCGCATGTTAAGTTGCTTTGTAATCAATTGTGTGCTTCCGTTATTTTTCCAACAGCTAGGCCAGAAGCCATTAAACCTATAGATCATTGAATTAAAATAAAGCCACCCTTCCTTATCCATAATCACCTAAAACACCTTTACATCAAAAATTATTGTCAGTTTGGCTTTATCAGGGATTAAACGCTTCACCAAAACATTTTTAGAGGTTGTCAAAGCATAAAAGGAAATCACTTATTTTTATAGCTACCACCCTCTATTACAATGCCTACGTCTTTCTCTTAAAAATTGCCTTTACCAACATCTTTCAAGCCTTTAATTTTATCAAGTGCTATAAATAAAAGAGCGTCTAATTTGGTTGGTTATTTCACTTGAAGAAAGAATTGGGTACCTTGTCATCAAAACATAACCACTAAATTTTCCCCTTTTGGACTCTCCTTTTCCATAAAATAAGCTACCTTCACCCCTATTCCTCCTTCATCTGCCATCAAATCCACCACAATAAAGTACTTTTCATTTGTAGAATCACCATTGGAGGTAAAATGTGTTGTAGTCATTATCTCTTGCTATTTTAATCATGGTTCACTTAGGGTTTCATTTATCATCACTCATTGTGTTTTTAATGTAAACTCATCAATAACCCATCTTACATTTTATGTAAATTTATTAAATAAATAAAGATATCTTAAGTTAGTTACACAAAAACATGTAATGCAACTAAAGTCTAAAATTTAAAATATAATAAAGAACTCATAGACCACTAATTAAACTTTAAATATACTAAAGCAACTGAGAATAGATTAGATAAATTGATTTTAACATACTATAAATATTTGTACATCATGTGAGAATCCTTTTAAATATTAAAGTCAAACATGAAACTAAAAACATGTCCTAGTGAACCTAGGCACCCCAAATAAGTTAATTATAGAAAATAAACTAAAATTTAATTTAATTTAATTTTAGTTATCTAGTCAAGGAAGTGCACCAGACTTCTTTTGGAATAAGTGAATAATGTTTTATACTAAACTAAGTAGTAAAACATTGAACTATAGTGACTTATAATGAATTGGAGTCAGCTGATAGTTCCAATTACTTTTTAGGAAATCATTGTAAAATATTTATAAGTGACCCAAAAAATAATTAAGTTAGTAAATAAATTAAATAACATTCTAAAACATCCAAAAACTTAAAATATACTAAGGCTAAAAATAGAACTCGTGTACCCATATTGGCATCATTTTCAATATCCCCCCTTTATGCAATGTGGTGAAATGTCTATCATATCCTTATGTTTTCCTAACCATATTCTTTATTATCATAAATTAAACCATGTTGGCTCAAGTTGAGCCTCTTAAATCAATCAATACTCTTCTCATCCATAATCTTTGTGTGCAAGCAGATAAAAGGGTTGTATATTCACCTTAAGTAGAGGATAATGCAACTTTAACATGTTTCTTTAAAAACCAAGAAACCAACCCACTTCCCATAGTGAATCCATAATATGAAGTTGAATTATTGTCATCAAGAGATCCTCCCCAATTTGAATTTATGTATATAAAAATAAAAATACACATTGATGGTTTGAAATTAATACCATGATTATAATTATCTCTTACCTATCTAAAAGTTATCTTTATTGCTTCCAAATGTCTGAATGATAATTTTCTCATTAATATAGAAACAAATGAAACCCTATAACTAATATCAGGTCTTATCATAGTGAGATACATTAAACTTCACACTATAATTTTAAAAATATTTTCATAATATGAAGGAATACCATCCTCCCTTGTAATAGTCTATTCACTTTAAATTGTAGTGTTTTGTGGTTTTGAATCTTAAGGGTTTTACTTTTTTAAACATGTCTTGGGCATACTTCTCTTGAAAAATGAATACATTCTCTCTTTTGGACTTACATGCCAATAAAGTAACTCCTAGTTCTAATATATATCATTTCAATCTCTGTCTTCATAGTTTCTTTTCATACATTTAAAATATCCATAGAGTTACATTTAAAATATCCATAGAACTATATGCTTGTTTGTAAATAATTGGTTCATTTTCAATTTAAAAAAATCTTTTATCTAATATCTAGCATCAATTATTTTTTACCAACCCCTTAGATCTTAATTGATCCTAGAAATAACCTTATTCAACTTATATACCTAAAAATCATTACCATTTATCTCAAAACTGTATGGCTACCACACATATACTTACTCTTCAATTATTTTATTTAGGAATGTAAATTTGACATTTATTTTATAGATTTTCCATATTTTATTATAATATATAACAATCATTAGTCTTATATTATATTTATGTGTCATAAGAGCATAAGTTTCCTCATAGTCAACCACATATGTTTGTGCAAATCATTTTATAACTAGTCTATATATTAGATTTTCAACTATATCATCATATTTAACCCTGATATTGTAGATATAATTTATACCAATGACATATTTACTCATATGAGAATGACATAAATTTCATGTAGTAGTCCTCTAAAAATAATTTATCTCTAATTTCATATCATCAATAAAAAATTTCTTTTCACTAGCATTTGCATAACTTTTAGGTTCATTAGTCACAAATGATAATGAAAAAATAATATTTAACTCATAAACATTGTCAAATAAGCTACATTATAATGTTTTAACCTTTTGATCTTCCTATCATAATTATTATCCAACATCTAATTGGATGGATGAAGATTCAAAAATTATTTGTTCTTGCTTGGGTTTGATGTAGATGAATGATTAGTCTTGTGCAAAGAGATAATATTTTTTTCCTATTAAACTAGAAACATATGCAAGAATTTTTAAGCCCACAAATAAAACTTAAATAGGCTTCCACCATTCTCTTATTAATTTTTTAGCTACATGATTATAATCAACATAAACTACAATTTTTAAAAATCACAATCCATAGAAACAATATTAGATTTTCTAGTAAGATTATAATATTTATATACTTTGATTTCATCACTATATCTTGTAAAATTATGATAAACATTATTAGAATCAATTATATCACCCTTACCTTTATTTATTATTATTTTCATGCTAACATTTCCTTCAACATGGATGGAATTTTCATGTCCTAGTTGGTTTATACTTTTGAAGGAATCATTTAACTTGCTGAAATAATCTTTGTGACTTGTAGCCTAATCTAAGAAACCCAAATCAAGAGAAGAAAACATATGTTATTTTTATATTCTCACAAAACATTAGAGACAATAATTTGAGCCATATTGAGATTCATTTTATTCAACTTGAAAAACCTCCACTTCTATCTCTTGATTGATTTGATTCTTAGTTACTAGTATCCTCCAATCTTTTATCATGTGTCCTTGTTTTTTTTATAGTAATGACAAGTAAAGTTTTAATTATCTTAAATATGAATTTAATTCATATTTTATCTTTAAATTTGAGTTTTTTAAACTCCATTGATTTTGATTTTTTCTTTTCTTGTTATTATTTGAATCATTTATGTTGGCTTCATGTGCATGTTCTAGATCATATTCTATATTACATGTATATAGACTCATCTTAACTTCATGAGATGAAAATTAGCCCACTAACTCATCAATACTTATAGTTTTCATTTATTTACACTCTTCAATATTGATCAAAATTTGAAACCATATTTGACTCAAATATCTCATATTATAACATTGTCTTGTATAATTTATTTAGAAACCTTAATTCTATGAATTAAATTATTTACAATTATGCAATAATATCCCATTTTTTCTAATCATGGTTTGTACCATGGAGAATATTATCCATTAATAATTTCCACAAAATAATTCTTTTCAATTGATCTCTCCAATACTCAAAGTTATCACCTTTGAAAACATGAATATTTATGGGAGAAGAACTCACTAAATCCATATTATCTTCCAAAAATATTTTGAAAACATTTCGAGCCTTCCTTGAATATATTATAGATTAAAAGAAAATAAGGTTTTTAATGAATTGGTAGAGTGAAAATCATTTTTTTTAAACTCAAAAATTGAGATAATTTATTAACAAAATTATCTTAGAATTAGTAAGTGTCAAACTAGTCATGTTTTGATTGAAATTATTGATAAACAAAATATACTGAATAGCTTCAAACTTCAAAATATATACATACATTTTTATGTATAATTTTAAAAAAAAATTTACAATGAGAAATTATATACAATTTCAAATTCTAAACTTATAATGGGGACATGATACATATTCGTGCCATGCCTTTCAATACTATTTTTTATTTTTGGAAATTGTAGGAGCATAGTTGTGCTTCATTCTCTTTTGATAATGTATACATACAAAAAAATTAATTTAAAATAATTATATATTTGTTGATTCATTTTAAGTTAATAGTGCAAAACCTAGAGGTTAAGTGCCTTCTAAGATTATGTTCACGAATCCATCTTGGATTTCAACCAATTTTATTTCTTAGGGTTACAAAGATAAGCTAAGTTAAATTAAGTTTTTTTATGTCCCTCAATGGATGTTTTTATTTTAATATACAAGTGAAAATTATATTTTGGGCTTGATCATAATAAAATTATATAATGGTTCTGCTAGGGAACCATTTTCTCAAGTGTTTCATGGAAATCACCATTTCTCCAATGCTTCAAGGAAGTGTCAACTCAAAGTAAAGTCATAAATGTAACATTGGTTTGATAGATACAATGTATATTCATCCCCTAGTCTAATTTTAAAATTAAATGCATTTATAATTTAAAGATTCAAGTGATTTTAAAATTTATAAATTTTAAATTTTTTAATATTTAGGAAAGTTTCAAATTAAATATTTATCAACTTATAGTTCTAAAAATAACACTGTAACTACTTCACATGTTTTAAATTATTTTCCAAATATTGTGATGTCTTGAATAATTGAAGGACTAGTTCAAATATAACATGCGCCTTACACACACACACACACACACACACACACACACACACACACACACACACACACACACACACACACACACACACACACACACACACACACACACACACACACACACGCACACGCACACACGCACACACGCACACACGCACACACGCACACGCACACACACACACACACACACACACACACACACACACACACAATCTAGTAATTTCATTTCAGGCCTATAGAGGGGATAAATGTAGTAACCTAAATCTAGTCATGAATACTTGATTTTTTTAGTTATATATATTCTCCACTTAAATTAAACCATCAACTTAATTATTACCTAATTGCTATCTCACTCTATCCTAATCACTAATGAAGATATATTATTATTCCAAACCATTATCTATCACTAACATAAGTGTCCTAGTATCGAAAAAATCCCTTAAGAACATGTGTGAACAAACCCATATCCAAAAATTAGCATATACCTTGAGGGGACAAAAACATATCATAGTTAAAATATTAAGACTTGTTCTTGTCCATACATAATACTCTTTATCTTAGCCTTCAAATGGTTTGTTGTGCCCTAACATCCCCCACTTTCAAATTTTCCAAAAGGGACCCACCTACCCTTGAAAATTTCTTCAACACAAAGTCCAAAGATGTGATCCATTGAGAAAATAACCTTAGAGACCAAATATTGACATATCTCTCAAATGCTAATGTTGACTTGTTAAATTATTATGTAGGATATTGTGTTACTTTATTAAAAGTCAAACTTGAAATATATTTATATTCTTTCTAAGGGTTTTTTTTTTAATTTTTAAAATAAGCATTATGATCAACTAACAAGACTAATCACATAAAATTTAGCTCCATGTATGATTGGTTTTGATCCTATGTAGGCTATTCGATAATCAATTTTTTTAATTTCATCTCTAGCATGTGTCTACGCTTATCTGATTCTACCAATTATTAGTATTATGCTCATTATTAGCCTTTAACATTTGACCAAGTATTCATTCCTTAGATTAAATGATATTGTTCCAAGTATCATCATCCCACCAACTTCAAACCCAAAGAGCAAGCACATATCATGAAGTCATCCAAGAAAGTGATTTAATTAGATCATGCCAAGTGTCATCATACCTCTCATCCTAGTCAAAAATATATTTTCACATTTCAACAAGTTAAATGATACTCCCAAGTCACTGAGATTACTCTATGTTATGATCTTGCTAGATTGCAGATGATATAAAAAAACTTATACTACATAGTCATCTGAGTGAGGGAAGTAGTGGGAACCACCCATATGGCATCATCTTGAGAACCCATGGTCTAACATGGTGAGATATAGATTTATAATTAGAAGACCCTTAAGATCCATGAGATTATTCCACATGTCATTAATATTGATAATACATGGAATTAATGGCACATAAAAAATAAATTCACTATGGCCACCTGAGCCATTGAGATTGTACAAAGTGTCATGATCCAACTAACCCATGAATAAATAAACAAATTACAAAGGGATATAACTTAGCACCCATTGGAAAATCAATATGCAACCATGTTTTAAAGACACTCCACTATAGTCTCCTCTTATGTACTTGGTTGCACATCTTCCTCATCCATTACTTCTTCTAAATAAGCTTATAAGTCTATATGGATGCAACTTTAATTCATATTCAAGTCCATATCGAAAACTTTTGACTCATGGGGTTGTATAAACACTTTCCCATCATCACCTGATGTGTCTCCTTTGTCAAATTTAATAAACATCACATATACCTCCTCCATTTATAATTGTACCAAGTTCCTTCATCAATCTCATCTACATCACCCTTCACAATGATTTTAACCATAAAACTCAAATAGGATTGTATGGAATCCATCACCTCCCACACTTATTCATCCTCTTCCTTGATTTTAGTTTCTACTTATTCATCTTTCATCATCTATATTTTGGATTGGACTTAATTCATCACCTTCTGTTGTGCTTGCAAAACCTCAAAAAAATTCTCCAAATATTCCTCTGGTAGTCTTTATTAATTGTTTTATATTATATTCATACCTTAAAAAAAATCAAACATTCACCCTAACATCATCTACCCAAAACTCTCATTTGTTAGAAGATTCATCCTCTTATTTTCTACCCACCAAAATGTGGAAAACAAGGTAATAGGAATCAAAACATACTCTAATACTAGATGATGAATTTCACTCCATCCACTTTAGTAACTGAAGGATCTTAAGAACACATATCTCTCTTCAAAAAATTACACCATGTATCATTAATTTATTCATGTCTCAAATACTTCTTCAACATATTACAAATATTGGTATACCAACATATCAAGAAGGCTCCACAAAGCTTTTAATAAAGCTTAAGTCTTAAAATTATATAATTATTCCCAACTTAGCCCACAAATTCCATGTATTTCAACTGATTTATAGAATTACAATCACAAAGGAAACACACCCTATAAATTTACCCTCCTCCACATGGAGATAATAAGACAAGGTAATAAAGCATTCTTAATCAAGAGGGGGTCAAGACAAACCTAAATATTACTCTGCACTAAACATAATGCAAAAGAAAAAAAGAAATAAGATAATCTAAAGATAAATGCATCTCCCTTATCATTGAAGGAATAGTAGATCATGTTGAAGACCTTTTTCAAATGCTCCACTTTATCCTAGGTCCCTTCATCATGTGCAATATGGGTGGGAAAATATGAATGGTTAAAGTTGTTCTCCACTTTCATGTGTATTCAAAATTTAGTGGATCTCATTCTCATAAAGATCTATCACACTATTAATGTCTCCACATAGAATTCATCTCACTTACTCCTAGGTGTTAGTAATAGTGCCCATACCACCTCATCGATGTGAATAGTGTTATTTACATCATATGTAAATAGTATCTCCACATCATCTATGAATAGTGTCATGACATCATCTTTAAATAGTATCACCATATCATCTTCCTCTCATTGAGAATAACTCATCTCCTATGAGTTGCTCTGATTGTTATTCAGATATTAGAGGCTCACACAAATATGAACACATAAACACATGATCATACCCCTCTAGTTTTGGTTGATGTAAGATTGCATGAATCTTTGAATGCTTGTGCATAGAAATCAAATGAATTTAAAATATAAGATATCACATCAAAATTAACTAACATCATAATAATATAGGACACAATGTGATAAGTGAGGAAACCAAAAAAATAGAATAAAACCCAATGTGTATTCAGAATAAAGACTTAAAATGATATTTTCTTATTTAAAAAATTCATAAAGATAGGAGAATGAATGAGACAATAAGAAATAAGAATGAGCCTCAATATATAAGTAAGTTCTCTCAAGATGTGTCTCAAATTACAGACTAAGAGAAAATATATATATTTTTAATAGATTTAGTGACCTAAAAGGAGTTATAAAGAAACTTTATTATAATATTGAAAAACATTTGTATTATGTGTCTTGTGTCACTAATCCCTACGCAGTTAGAGAGAATATTTTAACAAGTGTGGAAAGAGTTACATGTGACATGGAACTCGAAGATTCATTCTCAAATAGGATAAAATAGGTATGTCACCTCATAAATTTCAAATATGTGGTTTAAAATTTTATATAATATAAAATACATAATTTTGGCATATTAAAGTCACTCAAATAAATATTAATCTTCAATACTTCCCATTTATATTTATTTGGAGATTAAAAAAAATAAGAGAAAACCTAAAAAAAAATAAGAGATTTGATAGTATATAATACTCCATCTTGACGATAAGTTCCTTTGAGAAGAATTACAATATTTGTAGAAAATAAAGATGAATTGTATATGTGTAACTAAAAACCTTGCAAATTTGAAGCTAAAATCATCAAAAATCTCCATGAATCATCTTTAGAAAAAAAAATGAACAAACAGGAGATGATAAAAATGATCTCTTGTACCTCATAATATCAAAACTTACATCAATCTTTAAGTAAATACAATTAAAAGTATGTCATGGTATGATCTACATACATTTAATGTATTAAAAGTAACTCTCGCAAGAAGAAAGAGACAATCTCCCTAACAAAGTGTGTAATCTTGTATGATCAAAATCACTTAATTTAAAAATACTCTAACAAAAGTATATTCCCATAACAACTTATAAGAAAAAGTAAGCTCAAAAGCAAAGGAAAAAAGAAAATTAAATTTTTAAACTTGTCAAAATTGAAAAGAAGATAATGTTTCACCTTTCCTAAAATATATTTTACATAATGCAGATGAAAAAGTATTTAAATAAGGCACAATATGATTTAGTGAAAAACCCATAATTTTATGGATCTAAATTTTTTTATTCTTTAAAAACAAAAGTTTAAAATATTTTTTAATAAATAAAAATATCATAATTTGATTTACCACAATATTTACAAAAATGTAATTTTTAAAATTTAATAATAACATATTTAATTTAACACAATACTCCAATCTCTTATATATATGAACACAACAAATATTATAACAAAAGACATTATTATTCAAAGTCTATCTAAGAGGGGTATAATATGACTTTCATATTCAAATTATAATCACTAAAGCCAATCCGAACAAAATTTGAGTTAGTTTCAAATGAAATATGTTCCATTTTCACTTGTTTTAATTCCACTATTAATATAGTCTATTGATTTCAAACTAAGATTAAAATAATGATGTTGTAAAATAATACATTTTTAGGAGATGAAAAATCACACTCTAATAATATTAGAAGTAATATTTTTATTCGAAGAGTCAATAAAATTATACCCGTCTCTAATTTTTTATTATATAATTTTTTAATATATTATTAAATATTTTATGACATTCAATTTAACACACAATAATATATATTTCATTATCCTTGAAATAAATTTGATATGTAACATTTTGTAAAGGCAAGAACAATGATAATTTAAAATTCATAAAATAATAATAATGAAGAAATATTAAATAATAAATGTAAAAGCCAAAGCTTAAAATAGGTGATTTTAAAGAGTTGTTTTCCATTTCTTGTATGGATTTGAAAAAAATATTAATACATAAAACGAATTATCAAAGAATTAAAAATAAAAACACTTTAAATGTTAAATTACCAAAAAACGAATTATGATCTGATGAATTTCCAGAGTTAAAAATCCACCTGTCAGAAAATATGAGAATGTTTTCAGTTTTTAACTGCAAATATGGGGCCTCACATTAGAACCACACATTACCTAAAAGATTAAAACTGCTACCCCACATTTTTTCACATAAAAATGGAGAATGGATAGGTGTGAAGGAGGCATGCTTATCATATTAAAATGTTGCCACTCGACTTTACCATGTGAACTTTTATAAAAGAGAGGTTGAGGGTAGAATGCAATGCCAGAATTAAACAAAACAAATACCAGAAGTACAATGAAAGGAAAATGTCAAATAGATCGTTAGAACTTTTTTTAAAATGTCTTTTATTTTTTTGTCTCGAATGTCAAATACTACCCAAAAAGTGCTATACAATAGTAAAATACTGTAAAAATTTTAAAGTAAGATGCCAAAAGATAACTCGAAAAGGATGTTGAAGTGCCAAACTTATCTGAATGCAAATACAATAGTTTGAAGATTAAATATATAAAAAATATGCTACGTAAAAAGAGGAATGCACAGCCCACTATCAACACGCCAAAATTTAGAAAATGGAACCCCTATATGAAGGAGAACACAACTTATATAGCTACCACCTAGTGCTAGAAATAGTTGTGAAAGGTTGGAGCTCCAAAAAATACTGTTATAAGTTTTAAAATGAAAAAATAACATCATAATACATTACAAATGTCAAATAAGAAAACATTAATAGAATAAGGCGCAATAGGTATCCTATTTTTTTTATAAACTGAAGGAAACAATAACCTAGAATGATACAAAGCTTAACACGCATTACTAATGAAAAGGTGTATAAGCTGAGTTCCAGGTTTATTTATATGTATTTGACAAAATCAATGAAAATGAAAAGGCGTTGACACAAATTTTATGGAAAAGGTTTTATCATTTTTTAGGAAGATCCACATGTTATGAAAGGATTGAAAAAAATCTAAAATATTATATTAAAATGGAATTGAAGTACCAAAAGGGTTGTAGTTTGATTGGTAAGGATGATAGTTGTTTCTAGCTATTAAATAAGGTAAAATTATTTTAAAGTACTTGACGCATAGAGTCAAGTGGTTAAGCTTAGAATTGTGCCCTAAATAAACTTGATGGTGTAGATGACCCTTACTCGTGGCTACTTAACCAAAAGAGCTCACTGCTTAAAATATATACTTATTATTATAATCCGTTATATGTTTATTTCATAAATATAAAATGACATGCTAACATTCTATGTAATTCAATGATTCTATGTGAGTGTTTTTGAAGTCAATAAAATCAATTTAATATAAAGTAAATCATATCAAAATGCATCAACAAATTAATATTAAAAAATTATGAATTACCACGTAGATCTATGCCTCATTATTGTCCTAAAATTAATGTTTTTATTTAAAGTAAAGAAAACTTCAAAAAAAATCTTCTTATTCAATTCATAACTACATATGCCTAGATTAAAATGTAAATTAAATGTTGATCTAGTACCATGAAATAATAAACTACATGATCTTTAAAATAAAAACAAGTGCCCATGAGTAATATATTAAAAAAAAAATCAAATTAGAGTCTTCCTAAAGAGGAGAATAAATGAGAGAATAAAAAATAAAATTGAGATTCAAGCTATAAACAAGTTATCTCAATATGTAACATCCCCATTGATATTTATCTAGAAATAAGTGATTTTTTTTATTAAAACATAAATACTATAATTAGATTACACCACAGTACAAGAATCTAATTACTGATCATATATAATATACTATAAGTGATAATTGTAAATGAAATATAATACAACATACATCATTGATCACTATTAACATGAAATACATCATACTGAATGTAAAAGGTATTTATAATCTTTCAATCATGGTTGATACAATCCTACAACCACTATTGTCAAAGTACTATAGTGAATAAATATAGTTCAATAGAATAATGTTTTCAATAATAAATATTATACAAGGTACAAATATAATATACATGGTTCTACATAGCATGAGTTTTTGAAAATTTTAGTATTTATGGTAATCTCAAGTCTCGTCTCCAAGTAAGTATTGTTGTATAGAGGGAGAGTATCATCTGATAGCTTTTTCACATCAACCACAGACCAATGATCTCCCATATAATCTTCCATCAGAGAATGTCCCTCCCTTCATAGATGAGTAGATAGTAATGATGTGAGAATCCACAGAGACTTGAGGTAGTACCCTTGTGATGTATGATTTCTAAAAATAACATACAATATTCCATAAATAAATCTATCTAACATGATATCACACAAACATGTAAATCATATATATGAAATTACAATATCTAACTAACATTACTTTGGCCAAAGTTTTTAATAGTTAATGGTCTTTATGATCACTCAATTTCAAACATACTACTTGATCATATTACCTTCACCTTGCATTGTGATGCTAATAAGTTAGTAAAGTCCATCTAACTATTTACATAGAATTAGCAATGTGAGATTGGGTTATCATAACATAACCACCTATTCATACATACTATCTTCTACTAGCAAACATATATACATGCTAAGTATATAAATAATTGAAAAGCATAAATTTAGTCCATCAAACATATAAATGAATCTCAACATCATTGTTTATCATATAAATAGTAATAATAATAACTACAAATTATATCATTTTGATATAATATATATTTAAATTGAAATTATCTAATTACTATAAATAATTTCAAAATGAGATATTCTATGACATCTCATAATATTGTAATTCACAATTACTCAAATATCAACAACTAGTCACAACATCAAGAGACATTTGCCATGAAGTCCTAATTTCACATCTTCTTTTTGCTTTTATGTCTTTCATTATATTTTATGGAGTGTGTTCACAATATGTGGTTGGTGTCCTATTCTCCTAAATTCGAGGCTTAATTATAATAATCACTATGTTAATAGATTCACACCATAGAACTTCGATACGTACTACACAAGAATTTTCACCTATTCACATTACTATAGTATGTTCCATACAAATGTAATATATACATAGATTTATTAGGAATCTAAAGGAATCATACTATATATCACAAATAATTTTCTTGAAGGATTACATCTATTATTAGATTACTTTATTTTTCCCAAGTATAAACTAATTAAAGGAAATAGGTTATATCAATGGATATATTATACAAACCCTCACCAAGGTATAGATATACCCTTATGATTTGTGTGAGCTATCATACTATACTTATAATAGATTCCAGATTTCCTTAAACCAAACCATCATACCTCTATAACAAAATATGGATAATTCACTAGATTAATTAATTAATGTGTGTTGTCCAATGAATGACCATATAGATATCCAAGGATTACTATCCCTTTATATATTTGCCTCTTCATTGTCATCATATTAGATAACTAATCCTTTAATACTAATATTTTTTCCCATATGGCCTATACATAGTGATTATAATGTTATGTGATAAAGTATTTAGATCTGGTATATCCTATAACATTTTAACAACATGTGATACCTATAAAATTATCATATAATAATATAACAATATATATTCAATTATATTCAATAAATCACTATATATAACATGAATATTATGATTAATAAGCTAGTGATGATATATATAAATTACACTCCTTAATCTAAGTAGTAACTCATGAATAAGTGATGAATAAATTGGATTCACGACTCTAAGTGATGAATAAATCGCTTCTCTAATTAGAACATTCTAGTTAATAACTCATATTTTAATACGCTTATTACAACTATTCCATGTAATTGTTTTAATTATTGATAGGAATATTATCTATTAATTATACACTATAATGCCTAGTTATATGCATGGTACAGAGCTTTTAATCACAAAGAAATATATTAAATATAACTTATAGCAGAAACTTCACTATTTAACTCAGCAATTGTAGGTATAGATGATAGGGAAATACATTGTACCAAAACCAATGATATATATTATAAGTTGTTGGGAGGATCCTTCCTAAACAAGTTAGTAAAAATTTGCAAATACATGAAATAAACTATGAAATTAGCAATACATTAACTCAAATAGACTGAATTGAATCAAACTGGTTGAATAGAAAAATAATTGGCCTCTTCGATGGAGAAACCTCCTTAGAGAAAGATTAATACAATAAATTTGTGGATGCTTTCCTTGGGCTCAACTCTTAATTATATACTAAGTCTAACATGAATAACTATTACTTTCCCTAAATATGGGATAAAAAAAATGCTCACAAGATGAATTAAAAAACATATGCATCCTTAGAAACTATTACACTTTATAAAATAAAGAGAAGGGATAGCACAAGTTCCTGACATCCCCACCCTCTTAGAAAAAGCTTTGTGCTCAAAGATTCAAATGTAAAAATTGGTATTGAATCTAAAATAGTGGTTTCCATGTTACATCCTCTGGTTCCATTTTGTGTCATTGAATTAAAACCTCTATGATGGAGCGGAAGTAAATTTGGCATGTGTGCCTATCTAGGATTGCCTCCAGCTCAAGAAGGATGGACACTTCATTATCATGTTCTGGTAAAATAGTTTGCACTCTGATGTTTGTGCCAAGAAGTTTCTTTAAATAAGAGACATGAAATGTTGGGTGAACTTGGGAAGAAGGTGGTAGATCCAACTTATAATCAACCAACTTAATATTTTTAAAAACCTTATAGGGCCCATAGAAATTGAGATCCAGCTTATGACACCATTTGAGTTTTAGGGAAGATTACTTGTATGGTTGTAGGTGAAGAAAAACCATATCACATACTTGAAAAGTGCACTCAAAATGGTGCTTATTAGCATATTATTTCATTTGATTTTTTTAAATATGAATATTCTCCCATAGGGTGTTAAGGCTCTGATCTTAGGTATAGAGAATCGTATCAACCACTTGAACTAATGAACTATTGGGGGTGTACGGTAAGAGCACTGGTGGTGCTTGACGATAGACTACTTCATATGGAGTCATTTTCATTGAAGTGTGGTAGGAGATATTGTACCACCATTCAGTAAGGGAGAGCCTCTTGGCCTACTAATGTTATTTTTATGAGGTGAAGTAATGAAGAAAATTTTGCAAGCATTTGTTGACAATTGTAGTTTGCCCATCTATTTGGGGATGATACCCGAAACTCATCTTTAGTTGAGTGTTGGTGTGGAAAAATAGTTATATCTAAAAATGGTTGTTGAAACTTATATCATGATCTAAGACAATGGATGAAATAATTCCATTAAAAAAGAAAATTTGGTCCATGAAAATTTGTGTGATTGTGGAGGTGGTATAAGGATGGTTGAGGGCACAAAAATGACTATATTTGGAGAGGCAATAAACCACAACCAAGATCATTATTTTTCCTATATATTTAGGAAACCCCTTAATGAAATCCATACAAATATCAATCCAAATCTTCGTAGGGATGGGCAAGGGTTCAATCAACCCAAGGATGACTGTTGTCTCACCCTTGTTGTGTTGACAAGTATCACATTTAGCCACCATCTATGGAATTGCCTTTTTCATTCCCTTCCAAAAGTAGTTGCATCATGCCCACTCATAAGTTTTGATTAATCCTAAGTTCCATACCAATGGAGAATCATGGATTTCATATAATATATCCTACTAAAGATCTATGCTCTGGGGAAACACTAGACAATACTTATATTCTAAAGAAGCACCATCCTAAAAATAATGCAGTATAGTAGAAGGGTTAGTGGCCAATTATTGAATGATTTGAGATAATGAGAAGTCATTAACATACCCCTATTATATTTTATCTAACCAATTTGGAGTAGGTATAAAAATAGCTAAAAAGGAGGCTTGATCTAAAAATGTGCGAGATAGAGCATCAGCGAAAATATTATCCTTACCCTTTTTGTAAGTGATATCATAGTCATAACCCATGAGTTTACTGACCCATTTCTATTGTGATGTGGTAGAGACCCATTGTTATAGGAAATATTTTAGACTCTGGTGATCACTTTTGATGCAAAAATAATTCCCCGGTAGGTATGGTCACCACTTATGTATTGCATGAAAAATATCCATCATTTCTTTCTCATAAGTAGAGAGTACTAAATTATTACTAGAAAGGGATTTACTGGTGAATGCAATGGATTGTCCTTCTTGGAGGAGAGCTACACCAAGTCCACTGCCACAAGCATTGCTCTCGATAGTGAAGGTCTTATCAAAACCTAGCATAGCTAGAACATGTGTAGTACACATGGCTTTTTTCAATTCTTTAAATTCATACTCAATATCTTGTGTCCAAGTATAAGAATATTTTTTCAATACAAAGATTAGTCGAGATGTAATATTTTCATAATATTTGATAAACTTATGATACTATCTTGTCAGCCCCAGAAAACCATGAAGGCTCTTGAGTGTCTGAGGATGTGACCAATTTGTCACGGCATCTATTTTTTCAGGATCCACCCAAACCCCTTGGGCTAAAATAATATGCTCAAGATACTCCACATTATCCTATCCAAAAGCACATTTAGATTGTTTTCCACAAATATGATGGTCAAAGAGAAGCTACAATGTGAGCTCTTGATGTTAGAGATGATCAGACCATGTTTTACTATAAATGAGGATATCATCAAAGAAGACTACAATAAATTTTCATAGGTAAGACTGGAATATTTTATTCGTCAATGCTTAGAATGTTGAAGGAGCATTAGTGAATCCAAAAGGCATGACCATAAACTCATAGTGGCCATCGTGTGTGAAAAAAAATGTCTTAGGGATGTCATCCTCATGAATTCAGATCTAGTGATAGCTAGAGTGAAGATCCAAATTGGAGAAAAAATGAGTGCCATGAAGGTAATCAATAATAGGGATCAGGAACTTATCCTTTATTATGATGTGATTAAGTTAACATAAATTAATTTAGAGGTGCCATGACCCATATTTTTTCTAAACAAAAAGAATTGGGGAAGAATATGGGTTGGTACTGAGGTGAATAATGCTTTACTTCATTAAGTCTCGAATGAGCATCTCAATCTCAGTCTTTTGCTAAAATAGGTACAGTTAGAGATATATGTTGGGAGGAATGCTTTCGTGAAGGATCTAAATATGGTAATCCTCTAGCCATGAAGGTGGAAATCCCATAGGTTCAGCAAAGACACCTACATACCTATGCAAAATGGTTTGTAGATCAGAAGTAGTTGAGACTATCGATGGTTGCATTTGAATGGAATGGAGCTGGGAAATGATGCCATGTGAATTCCTATTAAAAATATTTTCAATGTGATGTGAACTTATGATGTTGAGAGACCCTAGTTTTAAGCCTTTCAATATGTGTTTTTTCCTATTATCTAAAAATTGCATCCAAAGTTTAGCAAAAGCCCATAAGATGGGTCCAAGTGTGTGTAACTATTGGGCTCCCAAAACAACATCACATCAGCCTAAGGTAAAGGTAAACATGTCAAAGTGCAAGCTATAATTTACAATATATATATACACAAATTATGACACTTCCCTTTTCAAGGTAATGTGTCCCCATTGGTAGTCATGACTTCAAAGTTGGAGCAAGGATAGACAAAACAATCAACCTATTTGGCAATTTGAGGGTCAATGAAGTTATGAATGCTACTAAAATCAATGATTATTATGAGATGGAATTCTTAAAAGTAACCCTTAACTCATATGGTTTTGAGGTGGTAACTCCTACTAAGGCATGGAGAGAGAACTTTGGTTGGTCTTCTTAAGAAGTAAGTTTCACAATCAGTTGAGCTTCTTTCAGATCATCTATTGTATCCTAAACATCTTCCCAATCTTTAGTTTTAGGTTGAGATTCCACATCCAATAGGTGGAGATTTTTCTTGACACATCGATGTTCTTGAGTGAATTTATCATCATAGTTATAACATAATCCTTTTTTCTCAATGGGCTTGCATCTCTGCTTCAGTCAAACACTTGACATGAGTGGTTCTGGGGGCTGGTGTTGTTTAAGATCAATGTGGAGCTATATTTTTGAATGAATTAGAATTGGATTTGAATCATTATTGAGCTAAAATATTTTCCTCTACCAACTTAGCCAACCTTAAGGCTTCCATCATCATGCCAGGCTAGAACATTTTGACCTTAGGTCAAATTGGATCCTTTAGGGTACTAACAAAGCAACTCCAAAGAATTCATCAAATAATCCCTCTGTGTGATTGTCCATCTTTTCAAATTTTGTTTGATATTCTCTCATGGTTCGTATTTGGTGATGTTTAGTGACTCCTCTTGTGAAGTCATTAAAATCACTAGGGACAAACCGTTGCAAAATGAAGATGAAAAAATTGGTCCATATGGGATCATCATGAGACTTGCTATACCAATGATACCATTTAAGGGATCCATGTTCCAAATGAAAGGATGTAAGTGGGACCTTGTTGGCATCAAAAGTATTATGCAAACTAAAATATTGTTCTACCTAATAGATCCATGTAGTTAGATCTACACCATTAAATCAAGGATAATTAAGATTTGATCCATGAAAAGTGCTAGAAGAAGAAAACACAATGTCTGAAGAGGACCTTAAATGGTATCATTTATTCATGGTGGTATGTTGAAGAGTAAGGCCGAGAATTTTTTCATCAAGATCTTTGATGTGGGTCTAGAGGGTAGTAATTTCATCCTCCACATTTTTTGTGCCTGTTCAGGTTAATACCATGACTAGAATAAGAGATTTTTTTTGGAAATGGGTAGGAAAACTAGAGTTAAGACACATTTAGTAAGGGATTTTTTTAATTTGGGTGAAATTGGGAGGGGTAAAGGTACTTTTACTAATTTTTTTACAAAGTGAAAGCATGATTGACGAAGGTGAGGGTAGTTTTAGGAGTAAAAATGGAAAAATTGAAAAATTTATCAAATAAGGACAAAGGAGTATAAAAGATAGATGAACCCTATGGAAAAATTTCAAGGCAAATGAACAAAAATAGAAGTTATGGCAAAACTCAAAAAAAAAGAAAAATATGATTTACAAGAATTAGCAGTGGAATTGGGATATGAGACCTCAAAGAATAAAATTTGGAGAATGGAATTTCAGGTGTTTGGATAAATTTTTAGGATCAAAGAGGCTACAGAGGAAGAGCTATGGAAAAAATATGAAAAAAATGTTTGTCTTTTATTTTTTTATTTTTGGCTCCTAGTTTTTTCTCAAATGTCTGGCCACAGGTCCTCTAAGAGTTTGTTGATACTCTGATGATAGTTTTTTGTAAAGTTTTGTTGGTTTCTAGTTACTATCAACTGTCTAAATTCAAGTCCTATGAGAGTCTTTTGATGCTTTGTTGAATGTTGTTTTAAGAGTCTATTAGGAATATTCTGAAACTAATAGAATGGGCCCCAAGTTTCAATGGTTGCCTAAGGTTTTTTAGATAGATCTCTAGCCATAAATGTTTTATAACCTAGTACCACTCTCCAAAAAAAATTTGGCCATGGGCTTAGTTCTATGTGATAACTTATTGTTATCTTTACAGGTGGGAACTACTCAATCAGGAAGGGGTCCTTACCCATTTTGTTGGCATGACTTCTCAATGGGATAGATAATTTGGGGTTCTTGTGGTACACCTTACAATGAGGTTTAGGGCTTTCATCCAAGCACATCCTATAGTTATGCAGATAGGTTGCTTTTACCCTGATCCAAAATAGATTATTGTGATGAAGAACAAAGTTATGCAATAGAACATAGTTAAGAATTTTTGAGAAAAATACTGTAAATAATTTTTTTATAAGAATAGAGTTTAGCCTTTATAGAATTTAAAAAATTGGCCCTATAAATTTCTATGATACCAGATAAGAGGATCCTTCCTAAACAAGATAGTAAAAAATTGAAAATACACAAAATAAACTATTAAATTAGCAATACATTAACTCAAATCAACTAAACTAAATTTCAATGGTTGAATTGCATAATAATTTC
>JARHVA010004238.1:940000-1012500 GCA_037957365.1 Torreya grandis | reverse complement strand
TATAAGGTATTATAAACATGAGACTTTAGTGGAACACCCATTCCACAAGGAGTACCTACCCCTGGGATGGTCAAGTCCTTCTGACCAGAATTTAGTGAAACACCCATTCCATAAGTAGCACCTACCCCTAGGATGGTCAAGTCCTTTTGACCAAAATTTAGTGAGATACATGTTCCACAAAGAGTACCTACCCATAGGATGGTCAAGTCCTTCTCACCTATATTTAGTGAAACACCTACATCAAAATTAGCACCTGCCCCTAGGATGGTCAAGTCTTGACCTAGATGTTGAGCACCCTTTGAGTACCTATGATATGAAAATCTCTAGAATAATGATTACCTACCAATCTTATGGAGATATAATTTATATCAGCCCCCCCCTTCACTTCTTCACATAACCACAAACATCCAAAACCACCTTTTAGATCACTTAACACTTATCAGTAATAAATCTATTTTAACCTCAAAAACCTGACCAAATGGTCATACACAAAGTACACAATCTAATTTTAGTCTTAAATCAACCACTAAGCTTACACAAACATCATCACTCACACTCAAATCATCCAAAACATCCTTTTGGATCACTCTAGATCTCTTCACTCATCCTCAATCTTCAAACCTACAAGAGTACTATTCTAACATTAAAAATATGACCTACATGTCATAAACAAAGTCATAAACCTAATTTTATCTACAACCCATCCACTAGGCATCCACCCTTTCTTCTTACCTTCGCTCTACAACTCTCACACAAACATCTTCTCTCAAGTCTAAAAATCACCACCTTTGATTTCACCTTTTATAGAGCCATCATGAATATTATTCTCTTGGATGGACATAATTATTATCTTAAGTTTTAAGACATATGCATAACTCAATTAAATCTTCACAAGTTGGCTATATCAACTAAGGGTCATACTTAAGTAGCTACACCTTTCAATGAGGCCTTAATAGACATTATAAGTCTCATTGAAACCTATTCACCCATTTATCCCTTCATTGACCAATATTAAAACACAAAAAAATTTAAAATACATAGACCCATTATACATAACCTATAGGTCCTCTTTAAGTGACAACATCCATCACAACACCCTTATACTATAGCATAATTATCCCAAACATCATTTTGTACATACATTCACCAAGAATGAACACACAGTCAAATTCTAAGCTTTTGATAATATAGAATCTAGATTTTTAAAATATCCATAATCCACACATATGGTCTTCATGAAGTTTACAACATGATCCAACACTTAGTTCATCTTAAAACATCAAAATACCATCAATAATAACTCAATTACTCTTCTCGAGTTACTTGCAGAGCATCAAAAAACACATAGTCAATTTTGGATCTTAATAACTTTGATTATACAAATATTAAGACCTTAAAATAAATATTTATGGATTCACCTTGAAGTCGTATATAACTTTTCTTTTTACACCATGGTCAAATTCTACATATATCAAAATTTATAGAGCACAAACTATAGATTTGTCTTCCCTCACAAATTCAAATATTTGAATTCCAATGGTAACTAAGCAACTATTAAACTTTGAACACTTTACCATCATCTCATGTCCTTTCATCACTTTAAAAAACACACATCTTCTATCTTCTTCTAAATTATCCTGATCGTTACCTTTGCTTGTTGTTAAACATCAAACACTTATTATCATCTTGTTTCTTCATAATAATTTGGAACAAATGCACTCCATCGATCTCTTCGAGAGTATCTTGGACTTTACCATCATTAAAAAACAATCAATTTGACTTATTTGATTCAATACACATCACCGATTTGCATCTATATAAATACCCAGTCATTATTATATCCTTATCTAGTCTTACTCCTTACCTTTTACAAATTTGGGTAAGTATGGGAACCTCTACAATCTACCTAGAAGCCCATCTTTAAGCCTTAATAACTTTTGTTTTGATCAATTGCATGTCTTAAGATTCAAACCATATGATCTAATTTCATAGGGGAATCCATCCATATATCAAGCTACTCCCAGAACCTTCACGTATGTATATATAATTCCATCAAAATACTTATTCTAATCTTATTGAATTTAGACATTAAGCTTAGATTTTTTTACACCATATATTTTTGATGGAATTAAACACACACTATTAGATCTCTTTTACAAATTTAGCTAAGTATGTGAAAACATTGCAAATTGCCTAAGAAGCCAACTTTGCATAGTTTTATCTTTTATTTCACTCAACCATATGACCTAAAACTTAGATCATAACAACTTGAGACTAATGTGATCCCACCCCTATGACCAACTCCCCTTTACTCATCCATACGTGGAAATGGTGATGTTATCAGACTACCTATTCATATTTTTCTATCTTAGAACTAATAATCCAACATGAATATAATGAAGAACTAGATTAAAACCATGCACTTCCAAAAGCTCTATAATCATCCTTGACCTTTGATAGGACCCCTCACACATTCTCAATACTTCATAACCATCATTAATCATTCCAAAACTAAAGATCAACCAAACATATTCAAGCATACTAGGACAAACACACTACACACTTTGTCATTAACACTTAGACTATCAAGACAATTAATTCACTCACCTAGACACCTCCATGATATCACTGAAAACTATCTAACAATCTCCCCCTTTGTCATTGATGTCAACACCCATCATACAACTCACCTTCCTTCTCTCTCTTCAAATACTGTCACAATAGAAACTTTCTCCCCTTTTGACACAATAATAAAGTAGGCATAAAATGATCTTGAGGACCTAAAAAGACCACCAATAGGATATTAACACCTTATAAATATGATACAATCTCCCCCTTACCTTGATCCTACCTCTTCTTTACCTTGACAACTTCCTCTTGTTACATGCCAACACTGTCTTCAACCAAGCACTACAACCAATGAAGAAAGAACACACAAAAGCACTAAAATATGATGAAACTCACCAAGAAACATATGATAGGGATTCCCCATAAGATCTCTAAGTGATTTCACCTTTAGAGCATCTTTAGATCTCCACCCACCATGAAGAACCATGACACGGGCTTACTAGCCTTCTGTATCAAGCCACATCAAGGACAACTAATAAAACATTATCTATAAAGACCTATGAAATCACCTTGAAACACTCATGCCTTTATCTTTTGGATAAACTGATCAAAAACATCAAATCTTCACACTAGGCTTGTCTAGACTCCTTATAGCCCTACCTAGAACTTGCAAAGCCCACAACTTTCAGTAGACATACTTTTAAGACCTAAAAATATATATCTAGATAACTCTCATATTCCCCCTTAACCATACAAATTATAATCATCTAAATCTTCATCTGCAACATATTACCTTCACAAATCTACTAACTAATTAGGCATCCATTTTGCCAAAAACATGAATAATATGAAAAATACAAACCTTTAAATTTATATGAAGATTTATTTGATAACCCATTTGGCCCATTAAAACTTATTAATAAGCCTCAAAACTCAAATCATAAGGAAAAATATTTTTCTAGCATAACTCAAAAATTTAGAATCTCAAAATAAACAAGTTCAACAAACCTCCTTCTCATCAATGCCCACCTCTGAAAATTCTTTCACACTTGGAGAAAACCATCACACACTTCTAGACCAATATTTTAGCCTTCACACCTTTGGGAATGTTGACTTCCTATACCATGTCTTTAATTTGTAATAAGAAAGATAAACCCAAGAGTACACAAAACCCTCTAAAAGGCACAAATAGGATCATCAAGACATAAAACCACCTAGAAAACATGAAAAATAAGTGTACAGACATTTTTTAGCACCAAATTATTCTTGACATTCCATCAATCTCATTATGCCACCTAAAAACATCCATTTTGGTCCTGTAAGCATAGCATACATAGCAAAAACAACTTATGACATCACTTTAACCTTATCAAAACACTTCTCTCATATTGACACACCAACTCCAACTGGAAACACTCATCTCTTGCCTTTTAGGACCTTCTTAATAACACCACAACAACACTTGATTCTCCACTAAAAGGAGTCTCTTAATAAGCATAGCCAGAGACCTCCTCTACACCACAATGCTCTTAAAAAAAAAAAAACCAAGAGTGGCCCACATCTCCTTAGTAGCCACTAGAATCCTTTTATAACTATAAGAGTTCTTGTACTTGTTCTCCTTAGTCTAAAATTTAGTGACTTATTCCTTTTATACATCACTCACTTTCTCCTATATGATATGATATACAACATTTGGAGTGACTATGGAATTCTGACATACCTTAATCACTGAAATATCTTATATGCATTATAAAACATCACCTCCAGACCTTGAAAATAGAGGAACCAAGCTTGAAAATTTCTTGCACACATCAAGTTACTCATTATCATCCAAATGAACCTAATAACTAGCCTCAATTAAAATCTTGGTCTTCTCCTTAAGCTTGGTCTCTTCATTCACAACATGAGAAAAAAATGAGAGTTCTTATCACTCTCTAAGTTCTATAGCATTCTCCACCATAGTAAATAGATTACTTGGACTTGTAGACTCATCATGAGTCACACTTACCACCTTTGGTTTCCATGAATTAACTTTACATCTTTATTTCACTCTAGCAACCTAATTAAACCTATTCTATCTTGTAGGCCTTTACTTTCATAATCTAGCAATGTGACCTCTTTGTTGATAGTTGAAACACATTATAATTTTTTCAAGAAGCTTATCCTACCTTTCCTGATAATAATAAAATATTACAATATGTCCATTCTTTTGAAGAAGACTCACCTTGACTTACCTTATTTGGACAATGCTTAGAAAAATTTCCATTATTAAGATAGTTGAATCACTTAACTTTTCTCACACCTTTTGACTATTCACCCCCATCATATTTCCATGCAAACTCATTTCTAATAGTTCTCTTACATTTTCTAAATCTATGCCCAAACTGATTAGATGTGTAATAATAACCATTTAAACTTTCATACCACATGGCATTTAGTTGTTTGATCTAATTTTTCTTCACGCTGGTAGTATATTTATTCTTTCACTGATTATTGACCTTCAAGGTCTGATTCACATTAGTCTTCATCTTGTCTTGAGTTGTATTTTATGTTTCTTCTTTGAATCCAAGACCCGTTCTATCACTTACATGCTTTTGACCACTCAGAATATTATCTAGATCACTTAAGCTCTTTTCAAATCTCAAAAATGACTACACCTTACTATATGTCTTCTCTAACTTAACTTTTAATGACTCATTTTCAATTACATACCTTGAACATTCATCTTCTTTATCTTTCATGCTAGTACATAGGATTTCCAATTGGCAACTGAGATGTTTAACTATATCTTCATGCTCCTTAGTGTCTTCATTCATTCTTTCCTCAAACACACTAAATTACTCTTCATAATCCTTGATTTGAAACTTCATCTTCTTTTTAATGGTATTATTAATATTAAACTCTTCAAGAGAATTCATTAATTTAGTCTCATAATGCACCTCATCTTTATCATTATCTGAATCACTCCAAGTATACTCCTTTTGATATGAGAAACTTACTTCCTTAGCCATGAAAAGGGCGTTATCTTCAATAGGACCATCATCTTCATGATCATACTCTAAGCCACTATCTTGACTCTCATTTGATGATCTACAATCTTCTTTTTTGTGGAGACTCTTCTTGTCCTTGAAGTACTTATTGTTGTTGACAAACCTTTTGAATCCTTTCTTCCTCTTATCAAACTTATATGTCCTTTTGTCTTCATATTGGCCATCATCATGTTCTTCATCATTATTACTCTTATTCTTTGGTACTTATTATCAAAATGTCCTAACTCTTCATAATTGAAACATTTGAAGGGTAGTTTACCCTTACACTTGTCTGACCCTATTTTAAATTTCCTTGTAAACAAAGCAATTACTTCATCTTCATCAACATCAGATATGTCATCCTCCTTGAGTTTATTACCTTGGATATTCTTCTTTGGATTCATTTATGTATTGAATGTTTCTTCCTTCATTGGTGATTTTATCATCATCTACTCTCATGTCATAGGTAGTAAGGATGCCATGCAATTAATTCATCTTTAACTGAGTAAAATAATGGCTTTCTTCTATAGTAGATACTTTAGAATCAAAATTGAGAGAGAGAGAGAGAGAGAGAGAGAGAGAGAGAGAGAGAGAGAGAGAGAGAGAGAGAGAGAGAGAGAGATCTTAATACATTTTGAACTATAATAGCTTCTTGAAGCTTCTCTCCAAGACATCCAAAGATGTTCATAACATCATCAACTCTCTACAAAAATGATGACACAAAATCTTCTTCCTTCATCTTAAGACTCTCAAATTATCTTTGGTAAGTCTACAACTTTTCTAACATAACATTTGAATATCATTCATAAATAGTCTTCAATTAATCTCAAATTTCCTTGGTAGATATGAAATGGATTACGTTGGTGCATTTAGTCTTTAAAAGACCACATGTGATAGCATTCATTTCCTTAGAATTATTCTCAAACAACTTCTTATCTACAACATTGGATGGAGGAATAGTAGGTGTATAATAACCATCCACAACAGATTGTCAAGTGTCAAACCCTATCTACATGATATATGTCCTCATCTTTACACTCTAAAAATCATAATTATATCCATTTAACATTAGTGATTTCTTAGTAGAAAAAACTCCTTACATTTGATGTATACCCATATTATACCTTGGATCTCCTTCAAGTTGTCAAGACATTACCAAAGGACTGGATCTAATATTGATTGTTAGAGGTACAATCACTAAGAGGAGGGAGATTAATCAGTAATGGAAGATATTTCAAATTTAATTCTGGTCCTTTCAAGCCCTTATTCAATTACCACATGCATTCATAAAATATACAAGTCATTAATAATAATGAATAATAGACAATGCAAGATCATACACACAACACAAGATATATGTGGGAAACCCTCTTGGGGAATAAACCCCACACTCAAATCCTACAAACACATGGACTACGTGTTCTATAAGGTATTACAAACATAATACTTTATTAGAACACCCATTCCATAAGGAGCACCTGCCCCTAGGATGTTCAAGTCCTTCTAACCATAATTTAGTGAAATACATGTTCCATAAGGAGCACCTACCCATAGGATGGTTAAGTCCTTCTAACCTAGATTTAGTGAAACACCTACTTTATAAGGAATACCTACCCCTAAGATGGTCAAGTCTTTCTAATCTAGATGTTGAGTACCCTTCCAACACCTATGATATGAGCATCTCCATAACACTAATTTAGCGCCAATATGATGGAGATACAATCTATATCAACCCCCTTCACTTCTTCATAGAGCCATTAACATCTAAAACCACCTTTCAGATCACTCTACTCTTCTCAACAACAATTCTATCAAAACCTAAACAACATGACCAAATGGTCATACACATATTCCACACTTTGATATGCCTCTTAAATAAACCACCAAGCTTACATAGGCATCATCTATCCTTTGTTCACACTCAAGGCATCCAAACCATCCTTTTGGATCACTCTAGAACACTTCGCTCATCCTCAATATTAAAACCTGAAAGAGCACAATTCTAACATCATAAATATGACCTAAAATTCATACACATAGTTATCAAATTTCTCTTCTGTACAACCCATCCATTGGGTACCCACCCTTTTTTCTTTCCTTCGCTCTACAATTCTTACACATACATCTTGTCTCAAGTCTAGAAATCACCACCTTTGATTTCACCTTTTATAGATCCATCATGAATATCATTCACTTGGTCAAACATAATGGTTATCTTAACATTTAATAAATGTGTATAGCTCAATTACATATTCACAGGTTGGCCATAGGAACTATAAGTCCCACTTAAGTAGCTACACCTTTCAATTAGGCCTTAGTAGCCCTTATAAGTATCATGGAGACCTATTCACCCATTTATCACTTCATCAAGAAATATTAAAATACAAGAAAAATTTCACATATATATACCCATGCCACATAACCTATATCTCCTCCTTAATTTATAACATCCATTACATCACCCGTCTGCTATAACACAATTAGCCCAAACATTATTTTGTACATATGAATACATAGTCAACTTCTAAGCCTTTGATCATACATAACCTTCATTGGTCAAACCTCCATAATCCACACACATGGTCCTTATTAAGTCTACATCATTCTCCAATACTTATTTCATCTTAAAACATCAAAATACCATCAAGAATAACTCAATTATACTTCTTGGGTTACTTGCAGTGCATGAACAAACACATAGTTAACTTTGGAGATCAATAAATTTTACTTAAAAAAAGCTTATACCTTCAAATAAATATTTTTAGATGCACCTTGCAGTCCTCTACAACTTTTTATTTTACGTCATGGTCAAATTATACATATATCAAACATTATAGCACAAGAACTATAGACTGGTCTTCCATCACATATTTGAATATTTGAATTCCAATGGTTACTAAGCAACTATTAAAATTTGAACACTTGCCATCATCTCATGTCCTCACATCACTTGAATAAATATTAATCATCAATTTTGATCGAAAGTAGTTTGGTTTTTACCTTTAATTACTATTAAACATTGAGCACTTGTTATCATCTCGTTGGTTCCTGATAATTTAGAACAAACGTGCTCTATAATTTAAATTCATTAAAAATGTATAAATTTGACTTATTTGACTCAATACACATCATTGATATGCATTTGTATGAACACCCTCTCATCATTAGATCCTTATCTAGTCTTGATCTCTACCTTTTACAAATTTGGATAAGTATGGGAACCTTTACAATCTACCTGGAAGGTCAACTTTGAAATGTAATAACTTTTGTTTCACTCAATCACATGTCCTAAAATTTAAACCATATGATCTTATTTCATATGGGAATCCATCCATTTAACAAGCTTCTTGTATAACCTTCACATGTGTGAAATATAATACCATCAAATTTCTTAATTGATTCTTATTAAACTTATACATTAAGCTTAGATTCATTTTGTGCCATAGATCTGTGATGTGATTAAACATGCACAATTAGATCTCCTTTGGAAATTTGGCTAGATATGAAAAAACATTGCAAATTACCTAGAAAGCTAACTTTACATAGTTATATATTTTATCCACTCAATCGCATGACCTAAAATTTGGACCATAACAACTTGGGACTAATGTGATCACACCCATATGACCAACTCCCCATGACTCATCCATATGTAGCAATGGTGATGTCATCAAACTAGCTACTCCAATGTTCCTATCATAGAACCAACTATGCTAAGATGAACATAATGAAGAACTGGATGAATACCATGCACTTCCATAAGCTTTCCAATCATCTTTGACCTCTGACAAGGCCCTTCACACATTCTCAATACTTCAAACGCATCCCTAATTATTCCAAAACTAAATATCAACCAAGCTTAATTCAAGTATACTAGGTTAAGCACACACACTTTGTCATTGACACTTAGACTATCAAGACACTTCATTCACTCACCTGGACACATCCATGACATCACTAATAACTCTAAAATTCCATTGAAATGCAAAATACCATCACTCTCAAAAATAAATATTTTATACCAAGGATTTTGAGCATTTTCTTGCAATGCTTTTCTGACTTGATCATGAAATTCATCTCTTGGTGAGAATTCAATCACTCAATCCCCAAAATTACTCTTGATAGTATCCATGATTTTTATGTACCTTCTATGACTTAGGGTATTAGCTAATCTATTTTCCTTTCCTTTGGTATAGTTTATATCAACATCATAATAAAACAAGAACTAAATCCAATGTCTCTGATGAGCATTCAAATTTGGTTGGGTGAAAATGTACTTGAGTCCCAAGTTATTTATATTGAGCTCAAATGTTTTTCCCAATAGGTAATATCATTATACTTTCAAGGCATGCATAATTACTGCAAGATCTAGGTTATGTGGGGCATACTTCATTTGATAAGATTTCAACTTCCTTGATTCATAAGCCATCATTGCACCATCATGCATAAGTACTCCTCCTAATCCATCTCCTAACAAATATGTGATCAATAAAAATTTGCCATTAGGTTCAAGAACTATTAACATTAGTGCTGAAGTAAGTCTTCTTTTCCATTCTTAAAAATCTATTTCACACTTTTTTGACTAGATAAATATTTAATTCTTCCATTGTAAATATGTAATTAGATTAGCTAACTTGTAAAAAAATAGAATGAACTTCCTGCAATAGTTTTCTAATCCCATGAAACTTTTTTCCTCATGCACATTCCTTTGGGTTGGCCATTCCATAATGGCTCTTATCTTAGCTGGACCTACAAAAATACCATGTACAAACATAATTTCTTAGATATTGCACTTTCTCTAGGAAAAATGCACATTTATACAAATTTTCATATAGCTTATGCTTCTAAAACTATTGCACTGCAAGTTCTAGATGTTGAAATTGATCCTCTTCATTCTTAGAGTATATATGAATGTCATCCAAAAAGACCAAAATAAAGTGATCTAAATAATCTCTGAACACATTGTTCTTAATATTCATGAATGTTTTTGGTGCATTAGTCAACCCATATAGTAAGATAGTGAACTTACAATGCCCATAACAAGTTCTAAAAGTTTCCTTCATAATATCCTCATCTCTAATTATCATATGGTGATATCCTACTCTAACATCAATATTAGAAAAGATGGTTGCTCCCTGTACTTCATTGAAAATATCATTTATATGAGGTAGTAGATACTTGTTTTTAATAGTTGCCCCATTTAACATTTTGTAATCAATGCAAAGTCAAAGAGTTCTATATTTCTTCTTGATAAAGATAATTGGTGCACCTCATGGTGATACTCTTGGCGTGATCAACCCTTTTGACAATAGTTCCTAAAATTGATCATTCAATTCACCCAAACCATTGGTTGTCATCATGTATGGTTCTTTAGACTGTGGTTATGAACCTAGTATAATGTTGATAGAGAAATCAAACTCATGTCTAGGAGGTAATCCTAGTAACTCTTATAGAAATACATCATAAAATTCATAAGGAAAGGATAATCTTTGAGAGATGGTTCCTTAGGTTCATTCATTTCATTTATCTGGAAGATAAATATTTGACACCCTTTTTCTTGGGCCCTCTTGAGTTGCATAGTATAAATATTTTTAAGCCTCAACTCTCTTTTCTCATCCTAAATTTGTGTTTGATTCCCAAAATCATCTAAACAATCAACCTTATTCAAGTAGAACTATACCTTGACCTTATTATTTGCAAGCCAGTTGACTCCTAAAATCACATCATATGATCCTAGTGGTACTACATAAATATCTACTAAATTTGTGAATTTGGGAAACCTAATCTTTGCTTCAACTAAATACTTGTCAACTATAACTTTTGATTCATTTCCATACTATACTGACCATATATTTTCCACTACTCCAGCTCTTCTAGGAAACTTACTATGCATTCTAGGAGATATTAAACTTTCTTTCAGCCATGTATCTATCAAAATAGAAATTTTATGATTAAAAAAAGTACCTGACAACTCTATGGTTGATGCTTTAAATTTAGCTTATCAATTATCCACTATTACATGAATATGTTACTAAAAATTACCTTGTTTAGGATTAGAACCCTTGTTCTTTGAATTTTCATGAGGACAATCATGAGCATAGTGGTCATATCTACAAATAAAATAACCTCCAAGTGGTCATTTCTAGTTATCCTATTGGAAATCTAATTAACATGAGATGGCCAAAGTGAGGAATACATATAGGAGAGTACATAAGTAACTCCTCCACAAAAGGTGGACAAGGCACCCCAAGAATAGACTATAACTCCTCCATGAAAGGTGGTGACAAGGTGCTAAGAATAGAGAAGTAACGCTCATCAAGGGAGTTACTTATGACATTCTTATGACACCTATGACACATCTATGACACACACCTCCACATAAGCTAGCCTATCCCAAAAATGTAGGAAAACTCCATGTATGCACAAGAAATACAATTTCCCTAATTAAAAAATAGGGAAAAATAAAAACCTACACTAATACCCCCCCCATAAGCACAGCTTAGGTGGGTAGTGTGGAAATATAAGATGGGTCCTGGCAACTAGGCCTGATGAGGTACCCATGTATAAATGCAATCTCCCATAAGATATAGAAAAGGAGAAAACTTGTAGGAAAAAACTCCCCCCCAAAAGAGAGACATAAAAGAAATGAAGAGGATAGAAGGCCCCCCTGAAGATGATGCTACTGCAAATGTAGACCACACCCCAAGAAGAGCTCGTAGATGAATGAACTTGTTCTCGGTGAAAGATTTGGTGAAGATGTCTGCAACCTACTCCAAAGATTGGTAAAATATCAAGTCAATGACCTAACTATGAATAAGCTCTCAAATGAAATGTATGTGAATCTCTATGTGCTTGGTCTACTAGTGTTGAACTGGATTCCTACAAATTTGAATGGTACTCTAGTTGTCACAATAAATGATGGTGGACTGCCTGATAGGAATGCCAAATTTAGAAAGAATCCCTTGAAGCCAAATAGCCTCAGTAGCTCCATTAACAACTCCTCTGTACTCTGCCTCTGTGGATGATATAGCAATAACATTCTACTTCTTGCTAGACCAATTGATAGGACTAAAACCTAGAGAGAAATTGTAACCAAAAGTGGACTTGCGAGTCTGTGAATCACCAGCTCAGTCTGAATCTATATATCCAACTAAGTCAAGCTCTATGCCAAATCTGTAATGAATTCTATATTTATGTGAACCCTGTATGTAATGCAATATCCTCTTAGCTACTTTCCAATGCAGCTCATGAGGTTCCTGCATGAATCTAGAGACAAGTCCCATTGTATATGATATGTCAGGCCTAGTGTGAGTCAAGTAGATGAGACTACCAATAAGTTGTCGATACCGAGTGGCATCAACCAATGGTGAAGAACAATCAGCCTCAAGCTTGACTCCTGATAGAAAGGGAGTCAGATATGGCTAGCAATCAGCCATGATTGTGAGATCTCAATGCCAAGAAAGTAGTGCAACAAACCCAAGTCTGTCATGTCAAATCTATCCTGAAGAGATGCCTTCACCACTGTAATAGCTGATGAAGAACTCTCGGTGATCAAAAGGTCATCAACATATAAAACCAAAATCAAGAGCAAATCATCTTGTCACAAGAAGTAGACATTGGGATCAGAATGGTACCTAGTGAAACCCATTGTGAGAAGGAAGGAATCCATCTTGGCATACCACACTTGAGGGGCCTATTTGAGGCCATAGATAGATTTCCTAAGTCTGCATACTAAAAAAAAATCCTGAACAAATCCTAGCAGCTACTCCATGTAGATCTCTTCCTCTAGGTCTTTGTGAAGAAATGCACTCTTCACATCCATCTGATGCACATCCGAACCATGTGTTATGGCAATAGCCAAGGTGAGTCAGATAAAAGTCATCTTTGAAATGGGTGCAAAGGTCTCTAAGTAGTCAATGCCTGTCACCTGTGAGAAACCCTTGGTGACCAATCGTGCCTTATACTTATCAATCGACCCATCTTCTACAAACTTGGTTTAATATATCCACCTACATCAAACAATATTTCTTCCCTTAGGAAGTGAAGTCAAGTCCCAAGTGTGATTTTTGATTAAGGAAGAATATTCTTCCTCCATAGCACTATCCCACTCAGGTACCCCTGATGCCTATCAAAAAGTATGTGGATCTCTTTGAAAATCCCCCCTAGTACATCTATGATCTGCAGGATCTCTTGCCCAAGTGCCAGCACTCTTAAGTGTCTGTCTGGCACAAAGTGGCCCAAAAGTGGGTGAGTCAGGTGCTAAGTCCTCATCCTCTGACTGAATAGAGGTGGATGACTACATCACTATCCTCACTGTCTAAACTTGAAGAAGAAGAAGATATCTCTGGCTTAAGAACATATTGTGGCTAATCTAAATCTGATGAGGAATCTTCATGGAGTAGATTTGATGAGGGAGAAGAAGTGTCAAGTGTTGAGTCTCTAGGAATCTCCTAACAATGGACACTTCTCTCGATGAACAACTCATGAGTGACTAGATCTAGAAGGCGATACCCCTTAATACCATCTGGGTATCCTACAAAGATGCAAGGCTTGGACTGACATTCCATAGCTTTGTGTTTCTTCTTTGGAATACATGCCATGGTTGGGGATCTAAAAACTCTAAGGTGCTCAACAATAGGTTTCTTTTTATGCCAAGCTTCAAAGGGTGTTATCCCTTTCAAAGCTTTATGAGCAACCTTGTTTTGAATGTAGCAAGCATAATTGATGGCTTTAGCCCAGTACTATGGTGCTAAGGATTTGGAGTGAATCATACAGCTACCCATCTCTTTCAAGAACCTATTCTTGCATTCTATAACCCCATTCTATGAAGGACTATAAGTGACTGTACACTGCAAGTCAATCCCCTCTCTAGTGCAAAACTACTCAAACCTGATGCTGACATACTCCCCTCCATTATCAATTCGAAGAACCTTGATGGATTTCTCACTCTATTTCTTAACAACAGCCTTGAAGTCTAGAAAATTTTCAAACACTTCAGACTTTTGTTTGAGAAAATATATCCAAGTGTACCTAGAGAAATCATCAATGAAAGTGAGGATGTACTTGGCCCTTATGAAAGATGGTTTGGGAAAGGATCCCAATACATTAGTGTGGACTAACTTCAAAGGTTGTGAAGCCATCCAAGCTTTGCCTTTGTCAAATTTTGCTTTTGGATGCTTCTCAAGGGAACACCCCTTGCAAAGTCCTTTTGAGAATTGGACACAAGGAAAGACAATGACCATGTCATTTTTGTAAAGTTGCTCAAGGTAGTGGTAGTTAAGGTGGCCAAACCGCTCATGCAACAATTTGCTAACTTTATCTGAATGAGTCAGCAATGCTATTGGAGAAAAATTTGATGCAAAATGTGAGAAGGTGTATAACCTTGCTTGGTGATCTGCCCTACCCACTGCCACTGTAGTATCACTATGCAACTCCCTAATAGGCACTGAATCTGGTGAAAACTCAACTCTCATGCCCTGACCAATGTGAGTGATTTGGTATACTGATAGTAGATTGGTTGAAAGAGAAGGAACACTTAGAACATTATTGAATGTTCCTCCTTCCATTTCAATTGACCCTCTCCTACAACAAAAACTGATGTGTCATCACCCAAACTAATTGAAGTCTGCTACAAGGCTCTAAAGATGAAAACTCAACTAGTAAAGAGCCCATGTGGTGAGAAGCACCTAATTCGATAACCCATGAAGATTTAGAAGCTATTGTAGCTACAAGGGCCTTGCCTTTTCTTTCTCCTTACCCTTGCCTTTTGCCTTGGTATAATCTTGGGTAGATGAATTCTACTTGATGGACTCAGGAACACCTATGTTGTTCTTCTCTAGAAGATGAGTTAGGTGACCTATTTTTTTCTTTATGCATTTGTGTTCATCATGCCCTATCTTTTTACAATAGGCACACTTAACCTTCTCCTTCTTAGGTTTAGCATTAGAAGAGGAAGTCTCAGTGTTATTTTTAGCAAGATTGTTGTTTTTTTCTTCTTCTCTTGGTCCTTGTTCTTTTTTTTCTTCTCCTTTGTTGAAGTCTTATCTTTAACATTTCCAACTATCAAAGCTTGGGGTTGAGTAGACTTCATTGTGCCCATTTGAATTAGCTTATCTTTCTCCCTAGTTAAGTTGACAATGAATAAATCCAAAGAAGGCATTTTCCATGTAGTTCCAAGGGCACTTTTTGTGGCATGGAAAGTGGAGACAAAGACTGAATAACTTGGACCTAACTTTGTGAGAATAGAAAGGATGAGTTGATCATCTTTCTTCTCTATCTTGAATTATTTCAATTACAATCTAAGGGCCTTAAACTTAGTGAAGAAGTCCTGTAGGGTGTCAAAGTTACTAAGACTTAGACTTATGAGTTGATTTTTGAGCTCATGATCTCTCATCTCATCAAGCTTCCCAAATAAATTTTCTAAGGCATCCCATATGTCATTGGGAGTCTGCAAGGATTCTAGATGGAAGAGGAGTTCTGGAGACATAGACAAGCTCAATAATCTATAGGCTTCATCACTACAATTGTACCACTTGACCTTTTTAGCATCAGTGTTGGGTTCTACTTCAGTACCCATGGTGATCCTATACAACCCTTTGCTTCTAAGAATGATTGACATTTTAACCTTAAATTCATGATAGTTGAAGGGTGTTAGGGCTTTAACTTGAAAAGAATCTATTTTTAACTAAATTTAGGTGAAGTTGTGTTGATTGCAAGTTGTGAAATTATACAGAAAGGAGAATGAAAGCAAATATTTACAAGTTGTGAAAAGCAATCACACCCCCCCCAAAAAAATATTGAGGCCCCCCCAAATATACAAGTGCATGCTCAAAAAATGTTAGACTCAGTTGAGAATGCGTCTTAGAGCAATTAGTGCAAGACTAAAGCAAATAGGACATCGGACTTAATCGAAAATGCATCTCGAGAGACCCAAATTTTTAGCACTTTATAAAATAGTGTGTTTTTGACAAATAACAAGCCTACACTATGGATAATTTAATTACAAACACTTTTGAAAAAAATGGCACCCAAATCTGAGCTACCATTTGCAAGATATGAAAGGTTCAATTTTAATGTAAAATAGTGTTTTTGCAAAAAAAGTACTAAAACATTAAAAAAAACTTGTTATGAAAGATAAAGTGGCATTCTAACCACTCGTTGGATTCAGCACAGAATGAGGAATCCAAAGAAGGTTTTTGTGAGGAGGAATTAGCCTCCCGCCAACCTAGGCCTCACCCTTCATCCTCAACAAGCAAAGATACAAGTTTTAAATGAAAACCCCCAAATTACAAAACTGTC
Organism: Torreya grandis; assembly: GCA_037957365.1. Taxonomy (NCBI): domain Eukaryota; kingdom Viridiplantae; phylum Streptophyta; class Pinopsida; order Cupressales; family Taxaceae; genus Torreya; species Torreya grandis. The sequence goes on along the minus strand of JARHVA010004238.1, from coordinate 995,605 downwards.
TAAAAAATTAAATATTTAGTGAAATCGACTAATTTTTATTTTACAAGTCAATTTTAACTTAAAATAATGAAGCATAGATACAATGAAGGATTGCCAAGTGTCCAAGGGGTGCCACATGGGATGCCAAGTAAGGAAGGGGCGGCAAAAAGGCACATTCCAAAATTTAACTAGCAGAAAAGACAAAAGAATAATTGCAAACCTATGCTGGACACTGTATGGGCTGCTTGGTGCCCTACTGGGCAAGAAAAGATGATGAAATCTAGTAACTTCAACACACAGCAGGTCTGGGCAGAAGAAGACAAGAAAAATGTGCCATATTCAAAAAAATATAGACCTATTTTGGATGATGTATAGTTGATGGCGTGGTTGTAGAATTGAAGGTGCCTTGTTGCTACTTGGCATGCTGGAAGGATAGAAGATTGGTGTAGAAAGTTGACTATTGTTGGAGAGTGTGTGGGGTGCAGAAGCTTGTTGAGTGGTGCACCTCCCTCTGTTGCTAAGTGCTGCTTCTCCCTCTACTCCTTGCACACAACAATGGCACCCAAGCTAACTGCTGAACTAGCCCCTGAAGTGAAGATAGCCAAGACACCCAAAGGCCAAGGATTCCCAAGAAAATGATACCAAAAATGATATATATTTTTTTATTTTAGATCAGATCTAGAAAATTAAAAAAATAAAGAGAACTCCACTCTTCTTGATTTCAAAATGAACTAAAAAGCATAACCAGACACATGATTACCATTCTTGCTTTGATACCATATCAGAGTTGTTGCTAAAATCTAGATAATGCAAGTGCAATGGAGACGTGATCACATGAGTTAAAGTGAGTGCACAACACATAAATGCTAAAGCAATTTGAAAATAACACAAGAAGATAAATTGCACAAGACAAAAATGGAGAAAACCAAAATCTAATTAACATGAGATGGCCAAAGTGAGGAATATATATAGGAGAGTACATAAGTAACTCCTCCACAAAAGGTGGACAAGGCACCCCAAGAATAGACTGTAACTCCTCCATGAAAGGTGGTGACAAGGTGCTAAGAATAGAGAAGTAACTCCCATCAAGGGAGTTACTTATGACACCTATGACACATCTATGACACACACCTCCACATAAGCTAGCCTATCCCACAAATGTAGGAAAACTCCATGTATGCACAAGAAATACAATTTCCCTAATTAAAAAATAGGGAAAAATAAAAACCTACACTAATATAAACCTCATTTGAAATTATTTCTTAATTTCTTGTTTCCTGATCCAACATTGAATTTAGCATTCTCACTTCTCAATTGCTTCTTGGTATCTCCACTTAGTTTCTATTTCTTATTTTTAAAATTTGATTTATAACTTATAAACATTTTATTAAATTTGTCTTTGGCTTGTGCAAAAGTCTTTAGCTTATGTTCTTATTTGACTACTTTTTTGAAGACCTAGTCCATGGTAGAAGGTCCATGAACATCGACCTCACCACCAATCTAATGTCTCAATCCCATGATAAAATTTCTAATCCTTAACGTCTCATCTGCTTCATACTAAGATATGTACTTCATAAATTTGGTGATTTGATCCTAGTACTCATTCATTGAAAAATATCCTTATTTCAAATTCTATAAACCTTTGATATTTTCATCAAAATAAAGTTGTGAAAGTCATTGTGACTTAAAAAATATCACAAACTACTCCCAAGTAGTGGTGGTCAAATTAAAGTTCATTTCCAACTTGTTGGCCCACCATGTAGTTTATTCACCATCTAACTAGTATGATCACCATACCACTTTCATAACCTTGAAGTAGTTTTCAATCTCAAAATACTTCTCTATATTTGTCAACCATGATTCATCTACATCCCCTAGAACAGTTCCATCAAACTGAGGTGGCCTCACCTTTTTCATGTCCTTAGCCAACATTGTAGCTACATATACTCTCACATCTTGAATATTTTCCTACCCTGTAGGATGTTCATAAGATTATTCTTGATGTTCTTCCTCTCCATGGCCATGAATTTACTATTCTAAGGATTTAATCCAATCCTTTGTATCATTCATGATTATAATAATCTAATCCAACTTTATCACTTACTCCAAGACATGTCAGTTAGCATCAAACATAAGGTTACTATCATTGGTATTTGATATAACCTCTCTAGATACTCTAGCTTTCACCTTCTCCTTTTTGATAAATAGAAATATATGAAAGTGTTAGTGAACTCATTCAGACCTAAAGTTTGAGCCACAACTTTGATACCACATGTAACATCTCTACTAGGATCTATCTAGAAATACATGATTTTTTTATTAAAATACAAATACTATAATTAGATTACATCACGGTAAGATAATCTAATCAATGATCATATATAAAATATTTGAAGTGATAAATATAAATGAATAATAGTACATCATACATCATTGATCACTATCTACATGAAATACATAATACTAAACGTAAAAAATATTTACAATCTTTGAGCCATGACTCATATAATCCTACAGCCACTATTGTTACAGTAATATAGTGAATAATTAAAACTCAATAGAATAATTTTTTTAATAATAAATATTATAAAAAGTAAAAATGCAAGATACATGGCTCCATAGAGCATGAGTTTGTTGAAACTCTAGTATCTATGGTAATCTCAAGTATCATCTCCAAGTAAGTACTATTGTGGGGAGGGAGAGTGTTATCTAAGTGTTTTTCCACACCAACCATAGACTAATGATCTCTAGCATAATATCTCATCATAGAATGTCCCTCCCTTCATGGATGAGTAGATATTAATGATGTGAAAATTTAAAGAGACAAGATAGTACCCATGTGTTGTATGATTTCTAAAAAACTATAAAGTATACCATAAATAAATTCATTCTAACATGATATCACACAAACATGTAAACCATACATATTAAATGAAAATGTCTAATTAACATCACTTTGGCCAAAGTTTCAGTAGTTAATGATCTCTAAGATCAATCAATTTCAAACACACCACTTGATCGGATTACCTTCATTTTGCATTGTGATGCTAGTAAGCTAGTGAAGTCCATCTCACTACTTGCACAAAATCAGCAATGCAAGATTGGGTTATCATAACAAAACCATAGATTCATAAAAACTATCTCTTACTAGTAAACACATATGCATAGACTATCTCTTACTAGTAAACATATATACATGTTGAGTACATAAATAATTGAAAATCATACATTTAGTCTGTCAAATATATGAATGAATCTCCACGTCATTGTTTAACATATAAATAGTAATACTAATAACTACAACTTATACCATCTGGGTATAATGTATATTTAAATTGGAATTCTCTAATTACTATAAGTAATTTAAAAATAAGATAAACTATTAAATCCCATAATATCATAATTCACAATTACTCAAATATAAACAACTAGTCACAACATCAAAAGACATTTTCCATGAAGTCCTAATTTCATGTCTTCTTTCTACTTTTATGTATTTTATTATATTTTAGGGAGTGTGTTCACAATATGTGTTTGATGATCTATTCTCTTGAAGTCCAGGCTTAGTTATAATAATCACTAGATTAATAGATTTACACAATAGAACTCCAATACTTACTACACACAAAAATTCACCTATTCACATTATGACAGTAAGTTCCATAAAAATGTAATATATACATGGATTTATTAGCAATCTAAAGGAATTGTACTGTACATCATGAACACTTATTTTGAAGGATTACATCTAGTCTTAGATTACTTTATTTTTGTCAAGTATCAAATAATTAAATGAGATATGTTATACCAATGGATATATTATACAAACCCTCACCAAAGTAAAAATATACCCTTCTAATTTATGTAACATATCATACTCTACTTATAACAATTTCCAAATTTCCTTAAACTAAACCATCATAGCTCTATAACAAAATATGGAGAATTCACTAAATTAATTAATTAATTTGTGTTGACCAATGAATGACCATATAGATATCAAAGGATTACTATCCCTTTGTATATTTCCCACTTCATTATCATCATATTAGATAGTTCATCTTATAAGATTAATAATTTTTCCATACAACCTATACATAGTGATTATAATATTATATGATAAAGTGTCCATATCTACTATATCCTACAACATTTTAGCAACACGTGATACATATAAAATTAGAATATGACAATATATATTTAATTATATTCAATAAATCGCTATATAAAACATGAATATTATGATGAATAAGCCAATTATGCTATATATAAATCTTACTCCTTCATCTAGCTAGTAACTCATGATTAAGTGATGAATAAATTGATGCTCTAATTAGAACATGCTAGTTAATAATTAAGATTTTAATATGCTCAATATGCTTATCCCATGTAATTATTTTAGTTTTTGACAATGAGATTAACTATTAGTTTCTCACTATAATGCATATTTATATGGAGGGTAACGAATTTTTAATCATAGAGAAATATATTAAATATAACCTATAAAAGATACTACACTATTTAACTTGATGATTAAAGGTGTAGATGAAAGGGAAATTCATTGTACCAAAATATTATACGTCATCATTCAAAACCAATGATAATGAAACTTAATTTAGACTAGACACCTTTCAAAATTAGTGATGGATGGTATATAATTTACTATAATAAATTATTTAAATTAGTACAATCTAGTTAAGATATATATTAGTCATGTCATATCAGTGACCCAATATAATAAATTCCATTTATATAAATCTTTCTTCTAACCCGAGTTATATGCATATATTTTTTTATTTCTTACCCCAATACAGGTGTATATAGTATATCATGTATGGGTATATGTTCTCTTTATTTTTCTAGGTCACTATAATACTATGAAATTCAATGCATTTATTTTACCTAGTCACTATTATTTCAGATTGATAAATATATACATAATGTTTATTACGATAGAATGATATACATAGTATACATATATTCCATAGTCCTTTACCATATACTAGTTTACCATAATATTACATATTATTGTAAAATTTCAATAAATATAGAAAATCAAATTGCATCCCCAATAAAAATGCTTTTCTTGCTCCTTTTTTGATATCCTTTTCTTCTTCTTCTCCTTCTTCAATTCTCTCTCTACCTCCGTCTATCATGCCTCCCTCCTTTCATGTCAATATATCCTTTTCTTCTTTTTCATTTCCCTAAAAAATGGGTGTGGCTCTTTTTTTTATTCTGAAACAAACTTACTCCCCATTTTATTTCACCAACTTACATGTTTTAATCCCTTCTTTCTAAGTATGATGTTTTTTTTAAAACAAACTATTATTTTTCTTTATTTTATTTTATGTCAAGATTTTTATTTTTATTTTGTTTCTATATTTAATACTTTATTTTTTTATCTTATTCAATTTTTTGTTTTATTTATTTTTATTTCTTATATTTATATTTCTCAAATTGTCTCAATAATAAATTACTTACTTAGCAATATTACTTTAATGAAAACACCAAAATCATAAACACATAAAAATAACTATGTATCATTGTTACACTAAGCTAATCATGTGTAATATACCATTTAAATGTAAATGGAATAAAATATATTATGTTAACCATTTAATTATGTGTCTAGCATGTCCTAATAATATGGTGTGTGCAGGGTTCTATCTGGTTTCTCTATCATCCTCCATTTTTGTCACCCTCTCTGATGATGTTCTCCCTTCATTACTCTCTAAGGGTTTAGTTCTCCTTCATCAAACTCATAAAAAGTAGGATGTTAGACCATAACATCATGATTTACATTCATCATAACATATGATTGGAATAATAAATCAACATAATCATAATGTAAAAATGCACTATAGCTAGCTCATAACAATGTAACCAAAATAATAATCAATTGTTCCATAACAACATATATCTCAAAGCTTAGTTAAAAATAACCAAATATCATATGAAAAATATAAATATCCATGGATAATCAAATAATTATCTTATTGAAGAATTGGTATGTAACACAATACGTGTCTCAAGTTGTAGAATGGCAGAGGAGAGAATTCTTCAAATAGAGCTAGTAAGTGAAAACATGTAATAAATAAGTTTCATCATAATGTTACACAATATTATTAATATTTTTCTACTATCATTAATTTCTATTATATGATGAAAAAATGTGTAAAAAGTATGAAATGATTTACATGAGACAAAGAACTCTAAAATTTCTTTCAAAAGGGATAAATCACGTGTGACACCTCATAAATATAGAATATGTGAATTAAAAAATTATATAATAAGAAATTGATAAATTTATATTCATAATATAAAAAAATAAAAATTAATCTCGAAAGTTAAATAATACTTTGAATATTTACATACGGATTAAAATCCAACAAAAAAATGTCATCAAATGCAATACGTAAATATCAGCAAAATAAACTTGTCAATGTGGGAGAAATAGTACCTAAAAAATATTATTAAAAAAATTGAAACCACATATAATATAATAAACTAAATATAAAATAATTTAAATTATTCAATAACTGTCATAGACAATTAGAAAAATATTCCATTTAAAAATGTTTTAGCTTTTATTCAACAACTTTTTTTATATGAAAAGATATATGAAAAAATATAACCTAACGGTAATAAACTTAACATTGTATATAAAATTAGGGAATGTGTGGTAAATGATGGCATTCTTCATCAACCCATATATATTATAATTCCATTCATATAAGTAGATGGCATTCCACTTTTATTACATAATGGGGAATATGAATTATTTAACACTCCATCAATAATTAATTCTAACATGAAAAGTCATATATAGTAGACACTACATCATCGCTATAGTCTATATATGATCATAAATTTTACATTATTTTATTATCATATAATTTTAAAAATATTTTAGGAGCCTAATATTTAAGCTAACAATAACATGCGCCTCAGAATACATCTACATATTTTTATTCTTGGCTAACTTGTTAGGGTTTTAAAGAAGGAAATCAAATTTCTAGGGATCCATGTATATTTTTAATAAAGATGTATTTTTCATAGTTTATAAGTTACATATTTCATTCAATATACACTAATTCTATTTTATTTCCCAATACAACTAATTATATAAGTTATATATTTCACTCAATATATAAACTAAGTGGGATGTATCATATACTAACATCCTCATCAACCTATATACGTCATAATACCATTCATACAAGTAGATAACATTATACCCTTACTCCATAATGGTGAATATGAAATATTTAACATGCCATAAATAATTATTTCTATCATGAAAAGTCATATATAGTAGACACTACATCATGGCTCTAGTCCATCTATGAATATACATTTTACTTGGTTGAATTATTATGCAATTTTATAATTATTATAGGAACTTAAATTAGAGCTAAAAGTAATAAGAGCCCTAAAATACATTTCCATTTTTATTTTTATTTTATTAATTACAACTATTTTATTAGGGTTTTGAAGAAGGAAATTACTTTTCTAAGGATCGTATATAGTATTGAGAATATGTCATATTTTTTGGAGACTGGATTATAACAAAAAATGTTAATTTATTTTTTACTTCTCCAAATTTTACAAACTTAACTTAAGAGAAACATTGAATAAATGAATTTAATGAGGTGATGAGATCATTTATGAATATTTTAGATTCTTATTATCTTGCATATAATAAAAACTATTAGAATTATTCACATTATATTAAACAAAAAATATAATTACAAAAGGTTACAAGTAATATAGCCAGATAAATCATAGCTCAAAATCCATGATAGAGGACAAAAGTGGCTCAAAACATCAAAAAATAGTCAATCAAATCGTGACAAAAGAAAAAAAAATAACTAACCATCATAATATAAGCACAGGCCACCACCCTAGGAATTAGAGGTTGAGGGTCATCCTTGGGAAGTGTCGACCAAGCAAGTGGTTCCACATTAGGAAGATTTGGAGCATTCTAGCCATCTAAGGGTCATCATGAATAGTGATAGGCCAAATGCCAATGGGCTACATAGGGAAAATTAGGCTCGTTGGAGATTGTTATGAAGGACTAGTATCATATTTTCCATGAAAAATTCAACCACACCCTACTTTGGGATCATATTTTGCTTCTATGCCTCTAAGGAGGAAGTGGTGGTAGACCATAGGGTATGTCACTTAGTGGAACTCTTCTCATAGTGTAAGGGGTACTCCCCTAGTGTTTGAGGAGCTCCTACAAGTGGTGGAGGTCCTGCACCATCTTCTCAACTTGTTCTTGAATTTGTAACTAAATTGATGAAATAATAACAACCTTTTCATTAATAGAAAATGAAATTCAACATTCCTCATGATTAAAAATAGTATTATTTCTTGCTTTCCAAATCTAAAGAAGATAATAGCATGAAGTAAATTCTAGAGAAAGGCAATAGAAACTATCCAATTATAAAAATCCCCAAAAAGTGCTCGACACCAAGAGAAAATCTTAGGGTGATAAAGTTATAATAATGATTAAATCCATCACTAGGAAGATTGAGCTTTAGGAAAAAAAAAATATGTGTTTAAAATATTTTGGTCACTTACAAGCTAGATAAGATGGATACAAAATACATAGGTGGAGAAACCTCTCACCAAGGGGGGATCCCTAGTAAATTAAACACCACAAGAAATGAGCTAGCTTGGGCTCCAAGCTAGGGTGCCACACATGATCTAGATGGGTGAGCCAAGTCTTGGGAGAAGACTAGAGGCCCTAACACCTATTGAGATTGTCAAGAGCTAGAGATAATAGACTCAACGACTAATAAATAAACTTAGGAGAGTAGCTTATAAAGTGTGTATCACATTTCCACCTTCAATATTTTCACCAGGCCCTCGAAGGCTACTGGCCAAGCTTATTTATCATAACATTAGGGAGTAATTCCTAAATGTAAAGGAGGGAAGGTAATTTTGCATTATTTAATTGAAACTTGCTTCTTAAATTAGGCTAGGGGATCCATTCCATACAGGTTACCAAATCATAGATAGTTTGAATCCCTTTATGGAATAATCATAGATCTTTAATACCATATAATTTAATGAGGGGAATGGTAGAATTAGTGAGAATAGGAGATCACCATAAACTATGGTCATTAGAAGATAAGCCTATGTTAAAACCATCCCTTACCCATTTCAAGTGGGGTTTGACTACTTTGAAATCCTTCCATATACTTTTAAGTACAAAGGATCTAATAATCTTAATAGCCATGGTAGTGATGATGAGGGATTGAGAGCTAACATTATAACTACTATTTTAACCATAAGGAGATATTGAAGAGATACAATGTCAGAGAAATTTTTTATAAGAATCATTACCCTCAATACCCTGAATAACCCACTTAGCATATAGTTTCATACTTTACTTATAGGTTTCAATGATGTCCATGTCATCCTTATCACAAGGGAGACATCAAATTTCCTAGGCCACCTAATGAAATCCCTGAGCCCTACTAGAATTGACCCAGAGGAAATATCTAAGAAGCTTGGCCAGACTATCATAAGTGGATTTGGATAGGGTACAACTAGAGGAATCATAAACATGTGTGGTATCCAAGATATTGGTGCAAATTTGGATCTTACCCACTAGATATAGGGGCTTAGTAACCCAATATGTAATATTCCTTTCAATATTGTTGAGGACATATTGCCAAATCTTGACTGATGAGTTGTCAAAAGTAAAAGGGATGCCTAAGAACTTGAATTGTTCATATTGATTAATCCACTACCAATTAAATTTCCTAAGCCACTCAGGCATAGTCATCATGATTTGATGAAAACACTATGTTTTCCTCCATTGAAGGCTAGAGTTGAGAACTAGACAAAAGATGTTTAGGCATTGAATAGTTTCATTAAAAGTGGCCTTTTGATATTTAAGTGTGAGGAAGGTATCATATGAAAAGTAGTCATTAATGAGCTGAGAGGTGCAATTGGGAAAAATAATGCCATGAACAAGCCCTTGGGAAGACTTAAAATCTAAGAGGTAACCCAAAGCTTTAGTGGCAAAACATAATGTGCTAGATCAAGGTGACAACCATGGTGAATAGATCACTAGATATCAATCACCATAGCTTGATTCCAATTGATAATGAGGTAGGCTGAGGCATCATGAATCAAATTATACATTGCATAAATTAAAAAAGTGGCCAAATTTGAGATCCTTTAGCATGGAAAGAATAAATTTCTGCTTAGTCTTGTCATAATTCTTTTTAAAGTCCAATTTAATAAAAATAGTTCTCTAAAGAGAGGATCAATCCCAAGCCATGCCGTCCTAGACTATAGTAATATTATCGAAAATATATCTCCCTCTAAAAAAATATGTTTACTTTGGTCTAACAATTGAAGGTATGATGAGCTAAATGCAGTTGGTAAAGGCTTTGGAAATAAACTTGTAAGAGACATTAAGTAAGGTTATTGATGTCCAACTAGTAAGAATATCAGAATATCCAGCTTTAGGAATGAATTTGATAGTTCCTTGATTTATCATGGGTCTAAGAGACTAATTCTATAAGGATTCTTTGTAAACTTTCAATAAGTTAGGATCAATAAACTCCTAAGTAGATTTGTAAAATTGATGAGGGAATCCATCAAGGATGTGGGTTTTATCATTATTCATACAATTCAAATCCTCTTTCAGATCTTGTAAGGTGATCAGAGCATCATAAAGTTATTTGTCATTTGGCTTGATATTTCCTTTGTTATACACCTTTGCCTTGTCCTAATTTATTTTTATCTTCTTTAAGCTTACCTATCTTGACTATGACCTTTTCATGTTCATCCTTTAGGGAAACAAAATTAGTCTTCAATTGAACATGTTAATCTTATTTGGCTCTCATGATTGAAATTTCAGCCTCTAATTATATTCTGAGGTATTTGATTGTCTTCTTATCCTCTTTAGCTTCTTTAGCCATGTCATCCTTTAATCTACATACTTTCTCTTCCATAGACTTTATCAGTTATTGATTCTCCTTTTCCTCTCTCATGGATTTACCTAACAAACTCCCCTCAAAAGACTTGACTTGTGCTTCAAGACCTTTGATAATATTCCTCATTTTATTATTTCTCTTCTTTTACTCTTTCAGTTCACCAAGTGCACTCATGATCTCAAATTCTAGATCAACTTGTTGTTCCTCGCTATCATATAACTCTTATTCTTATTTATTGTTATGGAAACTTTGTCATCAAACATGATGATCTTTTATTATGAAAAACATTTTTTTTTAACCATATTTTACCTTGGATGACCTTCAAGTGGTTAAACTTGCATAGAAGGTCCTTCTCTAATATGAATTATTAGAGTTACAATCATTGAGAGGGGGGTGAATCAGTGATGCTAGATAAACCAATTCAATTCCTAACTCTTAAGCATTAAGAACATATAATAATCATACATAAAAACTAACTATTGTAATGAACAAGTAGGATATAGCAAGATCAAGCACATAACACATGATATATGTGGGAAACCCTCCTGGGGAATAAAACTCACTGAACCATGAAAGATGGACTACAGTCCTATAAATATAAGATTCAATATTTAGACCAAAACCAACTAATAAAGGTAACACCAATCTATCAATTTAGTAAGACACCCATCCCACAAGGAGGAACTAACCCCCTAGGCAACCAAGCACCAATCTAGCTACCTTGATCTAATCTCCACTTCTGATCTAATGTATTCTAAATGTCATGATGGACTTCTCTTAATTTCACTCTTTCCCATTTACACACTCACAAACTTTCAAACATAAGCAATGCATCCAAAACACCCTTTAGGATTAGGGTAAGTGCACCAACTTAGAGGACAAAAAGGACCTACTCGTGGACATGATTTTTCTAAAATTTTAGAAATGTGAACTTTTGAAGATAATTAGAGATGGCTACACTCAAAATTTGAAGATGGTATAAAAATATGAATTGTATAATTTTCAGTTTAGTTTCCAAAAAACTACTTTTTTAAAAAAATGGTTAATTATAAATAGGTCAAACATCTAAAATTTGAATTGGACCTCTAAAGTTTTTTTAAATAATTTGAATTGTACCATTCCATGTGAGCCACCATTTTTTGAGCATAATTTAATATTACTCGAAACCCTTTGGTGGATATTTAGATTAGATATTATAGTGTGTTAATAATTTTTTTAATATTTTTTTGATGAATATTTATTATTAATTTTAAGTATATCCTAAAAACTAACAAAAAATGGATAGTCATCCATGCAACCCACCCTAATTACCTCAAAAAAAATTAGTTTTTGTTTTGAATATGTGTATAATTAGCCCTATTTTTTATCATATAATTGTTTTTTTCATTTGGATCAATGAAAAACAAATTAGATAAACATGAATAGGCATGTATGGGTGAGGCATGTAGTGGCCTAAAAAAGGTGTTGTTAGAAATAAATATAATTTGAACCCTCAAAATAGCCCAATAATTATAAAAATCATACATTTCTAAAGAGGACAATGTGCCCATTGTAATGGTAATAATTTTTTGAATTTTGATGTTGAAATCCATAGTGTATTTGATGATTGAAGTTAGAATTTATTGGTTTTTTTAAAACTCTCAGTCTCGACTGTAGATGCATAGTCCCAAGCCTTTGGCTCAGAAATCCAAGCCATTTTTTATCCTAAAGGTTGAGTTTTAAATTCAAATTAAAATACCATGTATGCATTATATAATGTGTATGTGTTATATAACGCAATAAAGAATGCATAAGTTTTATATAACACATATGTGTTTCTTTGATATAAAATGAAACAAACAAAAATTTTGTTTTTTTATGGGGTAAAGGTAGTATTAGCTATGCATACTTATAGGGGAAATGTCAAGTTTGATGTTTCTTATAGGGTAAAACTCCCATTAGCTTTGGATAGTGAAATAAGGTGCCATAACATTGCATGAGACTTCAAAAAATTTACTCACTTTAATATGTCATCTTAACTACTTATAACTAAGGTTTCAAGGTATAACACATTATACATTTGAAAATATAATTGATTTTATCATGAGATGTCATAAAATTCCTTTTTTAAACCTATGATCAAAACTTAACCTTTATTGTACCAATTTTTGTGCATTAGAGTATGAATACTTGACTCTTATTTGTCAAGATGTGATTTGTTACTTTTAATTTTAAAGAATAAATATTGAACAAGTAATAGATATTACATGTTCAACTTTTGGTGCATTTTAATATTTATATATGCCAATATGTTTCATCAATAGAACACATTTTAACAAAAGCCTTGTTTGACAATTGAAACATGCACAGCTATTGGGATTTTTCCCCTAGTAAGGAAAGGATAAACCTTACCACCTTACTTGCCTAACATCCTACTTGCCCTTAAATTTTGTGTTTCTTATTGATATTATCCTACTTGCCTAAAATAATATCTTACCCTTTTGTTTTTTCTTTGATATTTTTGACCATACCCCTTTATTTATAAATGTTGAGCTAATTTATTTAAGTAGCAAACCTGTTGAATTGGACTATGTAGTGTAGATAATCTTGTGTAATAGAAATAAGATTTGAGCCCTTGGTGTAATAGTGTATCTCTTTGATATCTATTTCAAGAATGCTATCTAATGGATCCAAATACCTGTGACTCATGCCTTGGATTATCCTAAAAATAAATTTAATATGTGTTGAATAAAATCCCTTAAGTTTCCTCCAAGGTCACTTAGTGCATCTAATTCAATAGGTGCATTTTGAGGTCCCAATTAAAATTCTAACAAGATTTTTCTATTGATATAATTATTAAAATTTGATTCCCCCTAATGTATTCAAATACATTATTCAAATTTTTCCTAAAATTAAGATCTCTTGTGAAAATATGGTTAATTATCCATTCTATGCACCTCCTTCATCTACCCCTCCATCACACATAGGACAACCATCAACCACTCCATCCATTCTATGTCATCTAAAGAGTGTGTCTTTGACATGGGACTAGTCCTAGCCACACCATGGATGAAACAATTACAATATCAAAAATAAGCTAGACAATACTTGATTCCTATCAATACTATAGAATCTTATACCTTACTATGTAATAAGGATTGTAAGATACGAAACTAAGATGATGTACCTACAATATATGTACATGTTAAATTCTTAAATATTTTATTCAAGTTGGTTATGTGTTTTATTTTGTATAAGATGTGGTTTTGAGCTCAATAAACTTGAAATGGTCACATGTATCCATTAGTGATGATGTGGTTTTAAGATGTCATGCCTATAGTGATGAATGTATAGCTTAGAAAATATCTAAATGCACTATGGAATTTGTTCAAAACCATTAAGGGATGGCGTAGACATGGCATTGACCAAGTATAACATATATATAATTTACCCCAGCCCAAACTCTATTGAACTTATTCAAGATACATTAAACATATGACAATGTCCCCTAAATCTGAGACTTGCTTCCCCTCAAAGATGATGTTGAGTAGAGAGACTCAATAATTGTTCATGTGGATGATGAAATACTCACCTCATATAAATGGTTGATTAGAATTAAATACCAATGTTCACCCAGTCATCAAAGGTAAATCAAGATTATATATATTTTGTAAATATATCTTCAATCATCATTTTTATATTTCATTGTAATGATCTTAAACCTTATGATGTGGATTGCAAGAAATTAGTACATGTCTCAGAATTCTCACTTTGACTTGGGATTTGAGGTTGAGGCTCATCTAATGATAAATTTTGTTCTCTCCTACATGTAGGACTTAATATGAATGTAAGTTTTGAGATCTCTAGAGGTAATTCAAGGTAGAGGGATATAAATAATTTGAATACATACATGTAGAAAATTGATAACTTTTGGTGCTTGATCAATTCGGATAGGACCTTAAAGGGATATACATGACAATTTTTTTATAGTAATGGAGAGTCAGAGGCTCACACCATGTGAATTTTTTACTAGACATGAGTTGATTAGAGCAATGTCAATATTTAAACATTATTGGCTTCTATGTATGTATAATAAATTTGTGAATAGGCCTTAATTTGATTGATTGGCTTAATGATGGAACATGTCTAAGTATCAAAGATGTGCATATTTGACAACTCTAACACTTCTCTAGGTGTACTAGACCTACACATGTGGAATTTTTTTATTAGATTGGGCATCCTAAGGCTCTAAAAATTTTGATGCTTCTAGGACAAGTGATAGTTAGATCTCTAACAAAGATATTTGTATAAGATACAAACATGCATACATATCTAATTGGATCGAGCCTCATAGGAATATGATAGATCTCTTTAACTCTTTTAGGACCTGATACTTCTAGCAATGTTGACACTTCCAAGCATGTACGAGGTATACATGGTGATATGTAATTAGATTTAGCCTCCTGAGGTATTGTAAACTCTAAAATTTTTAGGACTTGATGCACCTCTGATAGCTTTAACACTTTCGAGTGTATGAGGTACACACATGGCACAACAAGGTTTAATTATAGGGGAAATTCAATCAAGGAGGCATCAGAGGCCAATTTGAACCCCTTCTTGACATAACTATAATATCATGATATATATGGTTTTGGACAAAATTAAGTATGATTTTATCTATCATGAACTGAACCAATTAGCTGATTGGTTCAATTAGGGAAGTTATTTGGGCAAAATTGATCCCCTAAACCAAATTTATGGCCTGATTGATTGTATAATATAGATGCAACATGTATGACTTAACTAACCCTAATTTAATCAAAATTGCAAATATGAATGAAAATGTGGCCAATTTCAACCGATTGAACCTAAATTGGAGTCTATGATGTGATTGAAAGGGCTCAATTAGGTCACGTTTCATGACATGTTGATCATAAACCCTAATTGTATCACTTGAACATGTATGTAGTCCTCCCAAACCCTAATTTCATGACATATACACATGTACAAACCCTTTACACTAAACCCCTAACCCTAAATCCTAATTTTATAACAAACACAACCCCTAAGTTCCTTCATTTCATCATAAATGCATAAATCCATGAATGTGATTAGTGCCAATTTGTGAACCTATTATTCCCCTAGTTTTGTAAGGATTTATGATGGGATTTTGGGTAAAATTAGCTAATTTCATCTTACATATTGAGCCTTATTTCATCATTCATTAGTCTTATTGCTTCATAATCTTATCAAGATTTTTATTGCATCTTGTATTCAAGATTTATGCATCATATTGGGGATTTATACATCATATTTAGAGTTATTGCATCATATGATAGCCTAATTACATCATACTAAGCTTTATAACATCATATGATAACCCAATTGCATCATATTAGATATTTATTACATTGTATGTTAATCTTATTACATTTCCTGATAGTCTTATTACATCACATTATAGTCTTATTGCATCATATGATAGTCTTATTGCATCATATTGAGCCTTATTGCATGATATGATAGCATTATTGAAAAATATGATAATCTTATTTCATCATATCAGGGATTTATACAACATATTATAATCTTATTGAGTTTTATTGCATCATATTATAGTATTATAATGGAAAAAGTGCTTGAATATGAGCCTTTTTTCTTTTTTGTATAGTATATGCCTATAATTCAAGGAACACGTATGTGTTCCTATAACACGTATGCATTCCTTAAAGTATTTTATTTTTATTTTTTTTTAAAAAAACCTCTATTTTCAACATCTATTTTTATCCCTAATCGAGATTTTTATCCCTACAGGCATTCCCTCCTTACTCTACATACTTTTTTGGTTGTCATTTTTTTGACCCCACATTTGAAGTACTTTATTGGTTTTTTTAATCAAAATGGGCTCTGATTCATGTTCAAGGAGGAGGAAGAAGTTGAAGAAAAAAATATTAGAGCAATTAGAAGAGTTGAGATGAAAAAACAAGGTACGAATGAAAGCAATTCATTCTAAACAAGGTACAAACACTAACCCTAATGAGCTAAATGCCTTACATAATGATTAAATTGATAATAATCAATTAAATAATGATGAAATTTATAATAATTAATTGAATTATGATGAAACTCACAATAATGAATGAATTATGATGAAATTGATAATAGAAAAATAGATAATGTTAGAAAATCGCATTCAAAGTTTAAAGTTTTTGATTATGTTGATGAAGAGCCTATGCATGATACTTTACTCACAAATAATGAATCAAATTTAATTCACTCAAATAATGAATAAATTAACAATGAAGAAAATTTCATGGAAACATATAATGATTTTGAAACACCCTATGAACAGATTCCACCAATAACAACACCTCCAAGAATTATGCATAGAAAAGATAAGTACTTAATTGAAGTTAATGAAAATATTTTTAAACCAATGCATAAAAAAATGTCTGACCGCCATTCAATAAGATTAGATTAAGACATTTTGGATAGTTTATTTCATAGATTAGAGTATGATAATTAAAGATGTCAATTATTTATTTTGTTGATTATATTGCTTAAGATGAGACCTATAATGTAGACATTAGGACTAAGAACATCTAACATGGATAACAAAAATGATAAAATTGTTGAAATCTACATGATGCATATCATATTGTAGGCCTAAAATCATGCAACAAAGATTGTAATTATACTTGACATATAATGAGAACTTGTATAGTAAGTGTTGAAATAGGGAAAAAAATGATTCATTTCAAAAATAATTCAAAAACTTGATATAAATAGAAAAATATTAATGAAATAAATTGTAAGACGTGAAAGTTTTAATGAACCCAATATGAAAGAGCTCTGGTCATTATTTGGTAGACTTCCATGAAAGGATAAGGCTATAGATGATTCTTTAAAATACTTGCTTGCACAATTTTGGAAATATAATACAAGAGTTTCACCCAATGCAAGAGATGTAGTGAAAAGAAGGGTTAGTTCTCGTAATCGTGAACTGCATTTGAAACATTTCTTGGATATGATTCAAACACAATTGTACTCTAAGTTTTTTGTAAAAACATCCACAAATTACTATTAGTGAAATATTTTTTGAGATGGAAAAACCTTTTTATGTAAAAATAAATCACACATACATCACTTGTTGTAGGCAACATGCTAAATTTTCAATGCACTATGATGTTTTTTGCCATATTCATTATACTTTGCATACTACTAAATTTTTTTAGGAATGTGGCATAGAAGTTCTACAAAAAACAACTAGGGAATTTATTTCAAATGTTTTTTGTGAAAGACCAGATGGATAGTTCTTTTCTAAGAAAGCATGTTTGGATAGAAATTTTAACATTTGCGGTGCATTGCCAAAATTGAAAAAAAGTATCCATAAGGAGTGTACAAGTGCAATTGGATAGGAATTAGTTGGTTTGAGAAAATACAAATCTATTACTTATCAAGTAACATATGGCAAAGAATCTAATGGGTGTGAGCTTGTAACAAAAGAGATACCTATTTCAAAATTTATGATCAAATTTATGGAGAATATTATTTATGACTATGCAAGGCATACATATAGGGATAAATGGTTGGATGAACATTTCTAGCTAAGCAAGGACACGTTCCCACTTGCTTCTATTGTTTTAGTAGTCAAATTTGTGAAAAATTACACATTCAAACCACAAATGGAAGTTCAATCGTAGTATTACAACTCAACACAAATTGCCATATTCATGCATATAGCATTCATGCATGCACTTGATAGTATAGAGGAAGATACTAAAATATTAAGGGAGTACCATTTCTATATTAGTGATGACTGATCACATTGTACAGAGTATGTGAAAGGTTGTTTTGATAAGTTTTATGGATAGTTGACTCAGTGGAACATTAATTTCAAATGGCATTACATTTGGTTAGATAATTGCACATCAAAATTCAAGAATGTAGGGATGTTTTATTAGTTGATTAGGATACATGTTACCATAGGTGTAGAACATATTTGGATTTTTACTAAGGTTGGCCATGGAAAAGGGTAGCATGATGGTGCTAGAGCATGTATAAAAAGAGCCATTGCAAGAGAGGAGTTAAAAAATGACAATGTTGATAATTTAATTGATGTAAAACTATGGTTAACTAGTGTAATGAGAACATATGTCATGGTGGTCAAGCAAATTCTACTATTCATAGACATTTTTGGTTAATGGAGGAAAAAGACATGGCAAACTATGAGGATTGTATGACTCTAATAGGGTCAAGTGAGTTCCACTCATTTCATAGCTCAAATGCAGGTTCTTAAACTATTCATGCATGACACTTGGCATATTTTTGTTCTACATGTATGGAATTTGTTTGTAATGAGTGTGAGTCATAAGAGTGGGTAGATTATTAGAGTTCCAAACCTCTAATTTCAATCAACACATATCAGGTTCCACCAGCCTTTCAACTTACTGACATGACATCCTCACATGACTTTGACCATATATATCTGATATAGTATAGCCATGTAGAAGATTAATCTATATGTACTATTTATTCTCATAATCTATCTTCATAATGTCATTAAAATTTATTTTTTATGATGCAGGCCATATTTTTGTAGTTATTGTAGATGAGGATAATGAAGAGGGAACATATTACTACTTATATTAGTGTGTAGATGGAAAGAAAAAATTGACTTCCCCAGTTGTAGATGGAGAAAACAACGATTATCGCACTGGGTCTGTGGTAGTCATTGGAACTTGAATTTGATGATATATTATAAAAAATTCAAATGTATGGTTCTTTGAAGACTTTAAAACTCATAGGAATATTCTACACTATTTAAATTTGGATCTTACAATGAATATTGAATTGCAAAAATATCATGGGAGGCCAAGAAACAAGAATCTATGGGAAGTTTGTGAGTCAGACCATGAAGCTATTATTTATAATATCAAGATTAGAGCATATCCAAGTGGTTAATTGGATTGAAATGCATAGGTATGTTGACTTGGAAAATGTAGATGTAATCAATTTTACCAAATATTTTTGATTTTTTAGGTAGTACATGTATAAATTTCATCTTTAATTACTTACTAGCATTTTTTTGTCAGTTAGTGGTGCCAAATTAGGTTACACCTTCATGTGTTTGGAACCATTATAAATAATTTAATATTATTGAAGCTAAGAGAAGATAATTAAAATTACTTGGTGTTTCTGTACTCCTGAACAATTGCTCATGACAAGTTTATTTGTCCTTATAGCTTTCCAAACACATTTGTTGTCAGTGTTTTTGTGCTCTAGAATAGCACTAAAAATGCACTTTCAGGTGGAATTGGGTGTCATGGTTTTTGAAACATGTGTAATTTTCATATATATATATATATGTCAAATTAGGTTACACCTTCATGTGTTTGGAACCATTATAAATAATTTAATATTATTGAAGCTAAGAGAAGATAATTAAAATTACTTGGTGTTTCTGTACTCCTGAACAATTGCTCATGACAAGTTTATTTGTCCTTATAGCCTTCCAAACACATTTGTTGTCAGTGTTTTTGTGCTCTAGAATAGCACTAAAAATGCACTTTCAGGTGGAATTGGGTGTCATGGTTTTTGAAACATGTGCAATTTTCATATATATATATATATATATATATATATATATATATATATATATATATATATATATATATATATATATTCATTTTAATTAGTGGATTTACACCTATCAGTCCCAGAGATAAAGTTACTAGTTGGAGGTCAAGAAGTTGTCTCTTCACTACCAAAAATTTGCATTTTAGGACCCTGTCTGCATCTTCAACAATGGATTTATTTTAGAGGTGATTCAAAACATATCTAATTTAAAATTATAGTAATTTTTAATTCACATGAAGGATCTTACAGTTCCTTCATACGACTTACATTTTCTGTTTTATACATACCTGAAGTTAGGCTAAAAATCAGCATCTTTCTTGTATTGTGAAGGGCATTTTTTAGCCTAGAATACGTGGTGGGTTTGTCATGTGAGATAGATGAGAGGGAAAAAACATGTTTCTATATGTTATTCACCCCTTAAAACATGTTATCAATTCCATTTTTCAGCCAACAAGCATTGAAAGTTGAGTTTTTGGATCGTAGCTTCAACTTTAACAACATTTGTTGTTAGTGTTTCTAGGCTCCAAAACAGTAGTGAAAATGCACTTTTGGGTAGAAGTGGGTGTCACTAAAGTTTTAAAACATGTTTTTTGCCTATATATATTCATATAAAGTGGTGTATTTGCACCTGTCAGTCCAGGAGGCAAAGTTGCTAGTTAGAAGTCAAGAAGTTGTGTCTTCACTACCAAAAATTTGCATTTTAGGACCCTTTACTGTAACTTCTACCATAGATTTATCTTAGAGGTAATTCAGACTATATTCAAGGTAAAATTAGAGGACTTTCCTATGCACATTATGGATCTGATGGTTCCTCCATATGACTTACATCTTTGGTTTTATGCATGCCTGAAGTTAGACTAAAAATCAGCATCTTGCTTGTATTGGGAAGGGCATTTTTGAGCCCAAAATGGGTGGTGGGTTTGTCATATGGGCTAGATGGGAGGTCAACAACTTGGTCCTAGAAATTATTCACCCCTTTTTATGTGTTGGTAGTGTCAGTTTTTATCCAACAGGCACCAAAATTTGAGTTCTTAGAGTTAGACCCAAAATCAAGTTGGCATGCCCTTAATTAGCCAAATTAGTTCAAGGAGAAGAAAGATGGATCAATTATGCCAATCCATCAAAATTGTACCCACAAACCATATTTTCACACAAAATATAAATTTATCATAATGTAATGACAATTATGATAACTAAATGTATGTCTTCCCTACATCAGGTGTTGAAGATGGTTTAGAGGTTAGGGGAAGTCTATGAGAGGAGATATGGCCAAACATCAACCCCAAAGAATCCTAAAACCATAGTGGGACAAGTTTATAATAGATTATAGTTGTTAGGCCTAGTATTTGAAACCAACTAGGGGAAATAAGTGGATAATTTAGAAGAGTGGCTATCTGAGCTTGTGAGAACTATTGTTTAATATTGAAATAAGTATTATATGTGTGAGAGTGGGGTCAAGAGTGAGCAATAAGGTCACAAGGGAAAAATAATATTTAAGAACATGAATTAGGCCAATAGGCCTTATAGTCCTACTTGGAATTTTTTTTAAATAGGTACAAGGAAGACTTGGGGCCTTCAATGAAGGTTGGTTGGCATGTTTGAGGATATGGTAGGAGGTTAGAATCTATTGTATTTGACTCTGAGTGTATATAAATAAGCATCAAGTCATCAAGTACATTGACACAAATTGGAATGATGATTTTTTGACTTCTCCTCAATTCTATATATCACAAACCAAGGCAAAATAGGATGATGACTCATTTGTGAAATTTTACCAAGAAGACATGTGTCACTAACTTTTGCCAAATTGGGCCTACAAGACAAAATATACCGGATCTAATCATTAAATTTCATGGAGAGGATAATTATGACCTAATATACCCATTTAATATATTTTTTTGGATTTTTGACAATGGAAAAAATTCACTATTTTTGTAGAGTCAAACCTATGTCAAATCATGGTCAACATCAAAGCCTACCTTGCACAAATTGGTCAGTTTGGGGCATCTACACGTTAATTCAAAGCCCTAATTTTGGTTATAATAGTATTAATGACCTAAAAAACATAAAATACCATCCTAAATCTCTTATAAATATTTAAACTGCCTATTTTTTGACACAGTCCTCTTGTAGTCAAGGACGCAGTCATTGGAGATTTCTGGAAGTTTTGTCAGTTTTGGATGCCAGGAAGTAGTTTAGGCCTTAGAGAGATCTTAAAACTGTATAATATTATTTTTTAAACCTATATTGTCCTATATAAGTGATCAAATTTAGGTTTTTCAGGAAATTTTTTGAAGAAATATAATTTTTGGCATGAAGGAAGCATGTAGGCAGCTCAAGGTAAATTATGGTAAAAAGGGTCTACAAGACAAAGTACATATCAAAATGACTTGAAAATTTCTAATATTTGTCTTAGTTACCTCATATACAAATATATAATATTGGTAAGGTCATATGACAAGTGTAATTTATCATGTCTTTGTCATAGTCCCCTCCATGTCTCATAATGGTCACTATTCATGCATGCATAATGTTTAGAGTTTGAAGATGTGTTTGAGGGTTCCAAGCTTAGATAAGTATTTGATAAGTATGTTAATATTGTTTTAAACCTATTAAAAACCATTAAATGGTGTTAACACTCCAAAATTCATGTAATCCCTATAGGTAGTCTCAAATCCCCATAGGCAGTCCTAAAGGCATAAAGCCAAAGTTGGTTTTTTATCATTGGAAAGGTGTTTTGAGATGTTTTAAATGTAATAAGTATGTTTTCAACAAATAAATATTATTATGAAGGTCAAATTGGTCCTTTTGAGAGTTTGTATAGGGCATGGGAAATCCTATATTAGCAAGCTTTGGGCATTTCAGAGAGATTTAACCATGGGAATTTAATGAAACTTTGTAATATTGCTATCTTGCACATGTAAAAGGTGAATAAAAAGGTTTTAACTTCAGATTATATGGATGTATACATATTATAGGATTGAGGGTTTGGAATAGGGCTAATTAGGCCTAAATGAGGGTAGGCTAATGAAGGAAGTCATAGTTATAGGTGGAGTTAGGCTATGAGATTTGACATAGACATGAAAAAGAATAGAGTGTACATATAAATTTCATTTTAATCTATTGATAAATCATAATAGTTTTATACAAAGAAAAATATAGTAAAAAAATGCTATAAGCCTTGAGAGAGCATTATGTCCATAAGGTGTGGAATGAGAGTATGATATTGTTTGAGTACTTGAAGGGGGTTATACCAGGTATGTTATGATCATATAAGACCATATGTGACAATAGGTCAAGTTATTGAAACATAGACCAAGATTTGGTCCTTGAGACCCAAAGAAGGTGCCTAGGAAGAAACTAGAAAGAGATTGAGAGGAAATTTATGAATGAAACATGAATGGAATGAGGTAAAGGATGTATGGACAAAGGTAAATTCCATCAAAGAGATGATACTAAGAGTACAAAGAATAAGTACTAGGTGTAAGAAGATAAATTAAGTCCAAAGAGTCAAAAGAAGAGCTAGTTTATGAAATAAGATTCAAATCAAATCATAGCAAGTGAATGCCATTAGTTGGGTTTAGAACTAGCTAATGATGTCTTTGTAGACTTCTCCTCCATACCTATGCATCATCATACAAATATAATTCAAATGAAATCACTCATATTCTTAATTTTTTATAAGGGTCTGATTTTCAACATTGTCCTAACAAGTTATTCTCAATCTCATAACATTTGTAATCCTTAAGAATACTTCAAAACTAATCATTCATAATACTCTAAACAAAATTGATTCAAACAAGATTTACTTCATTAGCTTTATTAAATATTCATGTACAAAATAAGAATGCCCTGTATGAATGCCATATATAGGTATACAATGTCAATAATATATGCATTACCATATAGGCATACAAAAAATTACATCATGTTTAAAAACATAGTATCTAATGTTGGGTGAATACATCATATACGCATGTAAAATGCCAAAAATACGTACATTGCCATATAGGCATACAAAAAATTACATCATCTACAACATCCTAATCATCAAATATCCTCATTCTCTTTTCTTGAACAAGACTCTCATTGAGATGCCCTACTTATAGATGGAGATATCCCAAATGCCTTGGATTGCTCCAAGGTTTGATTGTGGGTCTTATTCTCATAGCTCACTTGCATCCAAACCTATTCAAATACAAAAATTATTATAAATTTAACAAGTATACATGAAACCAAGTTAAAAAAATCATGTTTTAAACTATAATAAAAAATAACTTAAACATGCACTTATCACAATCTCATGGTCCTCCTAAATTTGTCGTTGATGCTCGACTGGGTCAGTGCTAGGTTCAACAACACGAACAGACATGTTAAATGATGAAGAAACATGAAGAGATTTCATAGTAGTAATATAAATTGGATTCTCAAATGTCATGTGACAGCCCTACATACTCAATACATTTATGCATATAAGTTATATTTAACAAAGTATATAATAAAATTATTAAAACAAAAGTACTAAATTACAATTCAAAATTATAAGTGAATATACATACCTCAGTGAGTTCCTGTGTAGATGACATTACAAAAGTAATGCCTGAGTTTTTATTGACTCACAATGATGGAGGAGTGTCTACCCTAGTCATCAGCTGAATAAACAACCTAATATTTAATAACTTGGGCAATTCACTGATTAAACAAGTTATTAACAAACTTAGTCTTGCATACAGTCCAATATTCAACTATAGTCCAAGCACTTGATTCTTTTGGTATAAAGTTTTTTTTAAGGTTAACTAAGGAACACATAAGAGTGTTGAGAATAATATTTTGAGGAATCTAATTGGTCGAGAAGTGGTAAAATCCTATTTGTCCACAGTCCTTGTTCTTGGAAAACATATAGTTTGTAAACTAAGAAATTATGTGCCTTGTGTTTATTCTTGTAACTTGTTATGGATTATAAAGAGTTTAAATAAGGATGTTGAATGATCATAGAAAGGGTTATATAATATTGATATAGGTTTATAGTGCTTTGACATTTAAAGAGGAAACAATCCCTGAGTACCCCATTTACTAAAGGGTAGCATTCAGTCAAAGGACTGAGTTATATTATGTTGAAACTAGTTTGGGATTCCATTGAGATTGTAAGGGGTATAAGGTAGTCAATATAATTTTATAGAACCCCATATTAGGTTTTGAATATATTTGAAGTTTAAGGAAAGGTAAAGTAACATTGTACCCTATTTTCCTGTGTGTATAGGTAGGGTTATAAACTAAGATTTTTAAGTTTATAATTGATTGTGGGCTTTTAGAGCCTGTTTTCATAGACCCAATGAAAAAGGTTTGAGGTTTCTAACCCACTATGACAAAATTTATCCCCTTTAGTGTACTCTAAGCCTTGGTAATGGCCTAGAAACCCTGATTCTAGGGTTTAGTGTATAAAATGAGATTTGACCATTAAAAAATTCCAAAAACTTGTAATATTACATTATTTGATGTCTTATCACTAATTTAGGTGCTTCTAGGCTTGTAAGGTATGTAAAATTATGTAAATGAGGCTATGATCTAGTGTTAGGCCTGGAGAAGGGTTAAGGGAGAAGGGGTGATATAGAAACAGGAGGATTTGTCCAAAAAAGGGGGTCAAAAAATGATTGAATTAGCTTAAAGACACAAATGGGTATCTGGAAAGGCCAATATATTATAGATAAATTTCTTACATGTTTCATACTAAGGAGGTTTGCACAAATGGAGGGCTAATTGGTGAGAGGCCTAAAGAAGGAAGTACAATTTTCCTTGAGAGTTGTGTCAGAGAGTTAATGTGGGAGTTTTATGGGAAAAATGGGTCCTTAAATATGTAATTATTTTTTGATGAAGATCTATCAGAAGCTCCCAACAAGGATCTTTACCCAAAAATAGGGCTAGTAGAAGGTAAAGCTAGAAAGTTGTATGTGAGAGGTAAGTAGATAGGCAATTTGAGTTAGTTACATTACCAAGGATGTAAAGAGAGTGTGATAATAATATATAAGGAATGATTTAACTAAAATTATCATTTTTATTTATTTCCCAAAGGACTAAGGGAATGAGTTATTAATGGATAAAGGAGAACCTTGAAAGGAAGGGATATAGGTAGAGTTTGGTATAGAAATTGATATAGCTCTACATCAATGGATATAAATAGGACCTCTCCCTCAACTAGATATAGTAGGCATTTGGGCCCCGTAGTTAGGTGGTGGTAACAAACTACTCAACCCCATCTATCTATATGGGGTTGAGGTCCCCTATTTGTATATGGTCGCAAGGCTTGTGCCATATGCATATAGGCTATAGTTTATATTTGATGCTCTCCCAACAAACCAATGGGATATAATGGACACTTTCCCAATAAACTAATGGAATTGACTAGGTACAATGGGATCAAGAGGCTATGCCATCTAAATTTATAACTTCATCGATAAGATATGAAATTATTATGCTTGGATGGAATCAAGATGGGAATTAAATTTACAGCTATGACCATTTTGGATATCGATCATAGATATTGAACCATTATATGTGATTAGGATAACAAGGAATCAAGTGCCTGGATATGAGGCCAGTATTTAAAAGAAAGGAGTGGTGTGCATATTGATGAAGACATGTTATGCTCGATTGGAAAACTGATAGAAATATATTGTACCAAACAACTTTTATCAAATAAATTCTGTGTGTGTGTGTGTGTGTGTGTGTGTGTGTGTGTGTGTGTGTGTGTGTGTGTGTGTGTGTGTGTGTGTACATCCAATCCTACTAATTTGGATTGACCCACAATGGAAACTACATATAATGGGATATCAAGAAAATGTTTAACTTGCTATTTTGGTTATTGAAAACATAGTTGAGATGGAAGATGAGTTTCTAACAAGTTACACCAATCCATGTTAATAAATCAAATAATAAAAATTCCAACAAAATTATATTAGGTATTTTGTATTTTCTTATACAAAATCTACCAAGGATGCAATTAAGGTGTATGAATGTACATCTAGAGTATATAATATTTACTTTAAATTTTACCTTTGTAAATGTATATGGTGTCATACTAACATGGATAGATGTAGTAACCTAGGTTGGCCCACTACCTAGTTATGATGTTGAAGGCAATGTCTCCTCCTCGAAAATTAAAAAAATACATAAATTACTCAATTTAAATTTCTAAATTAGTTTTTGCCTTTTTTGTTTGAAAATATAACTTAAAAATTTAACATTAAATTTATATAAAAGATACCTGCATGTGTATAGAGACTCCCAACATATCTAAACAAAATGTGTGTACCAAAAACTCATCAGTCAACACCATATCCTCTGATCCCCATAAAGTGCCACAATCATCATCTGAAGGTCCAGTGCATATAGCACTACATCCTCTACATGGGTGGGGTCAGGTACAACAACTAGCTAGAGTATCTCCAGCATCTATCTTTGAAAGTCTACTCATATGATGAATGAGTGTATCATTAAGCACACTAAGTGCATACAAAGTGTCTATCTTCATAACCTCTATCATCATAGAAGGAGTTTCTAGATGAAGTGGCTTTTGAATTGGGATCCTTGCAAGTCAATTAAGTGCATGATGTACACTTGGTCGATCTTGCATGAAGCCTTTCCCTCGACCCTAAAACTCACCATAGTCAAAGTAGTTCAGAATTTGATTAAGGACAAACTTGAAATAGAGTTTCCTCAAAATTTCAAAGGGACCTCATGGTTATTACAAGGGGGATAGTCGAACACCATCCACCATCACTCCCAAAAATTGGCCTTAATCAAATCATGTTGGCATCAATGGATTGGGAAATGTATGGTCATTATGGGAAATAGGGAATTGGTGGTTAGGTTGATAATAAAGGCAAAAATTTGATCTTTTATTATATTTTTAT
The DNA here is from genome assembly GCA_037957365.1 of Torreya grandis. Lineage (NCBI taxonomy): Eukaryota > Viridiplantae > Streptophyta > Pinopsida > Cupressales > Taxaceae > Torreya > Torreya grandis. The sequence continues at coordinate 967,137 of JARHVA010004238.1, read as the reverse complement.
TCTTCACCTCAAATGCTGATAACTCATTAGCATAGTAAGCCTTACAACTATCCCTATATGACCTCTATCTATCGATTTGACTTGTTATCAAGTCAACTTGATGTAATATTAACTCTAGGTTATTGACCAAATAGGTTTGGTGGGTTTTTTTGGAAGTGAGATCCCTCATTCTCCTAATTATTTTCTCAATTTCATTTTTGTTCTCCACTATGTGAGCAACTATATCCTCCTAGCTACCTGGGGGATCTAGGGGAACTATAGGAGGGTTAGGCAGAGGGTTAGGTGGGGGGTTAGGAGAGATAAGAGGGTTAGGAGAGTTAGGAGGTTTGGGAAGAAGGTTAGGTGGAGGGTTAGGCAAAGCATATCGACCTGTTGGAGAAAAATTAAAAAAACAAACTAGATATAATTCACATTCAGAAAAAATTAAAAAAAAATCAAAAATTTTGATTTAATATACAAAATAATCATACCTATTCTTCATGGTGACATTATCGATCTAGTGAATGGAGGGAAAAATATGAATCTTGCAGGCCAAAATGAGAGCTTGAGGGTAAAACATGATCTTTTAGGCCAAAACATGAATGGGAATCACCAAAATGTGAATGGAAAGAATGTATAGGATGATGTTTTTTTTTTTTTTTTTTTTTATAGTTTCAATAACATGTATGTATTATGTAAACTTATAAGAACACATATGTGTTTCTATAAGTTTACATAGCATGTACATGTTATTATTATAACACGTATGCATTATGTTTCAAGAATACCAAACCATAACACACATCCATTATAAAAATAATGCATATACATTATGTTATAATGCATACATGTTATGGCTTATGTCTATGGAATTATCCCCCAACTCCATGCACATACCCATCACACTTCAATTCTTAGCACATACACAATCAGAAGTCCTAAAAAAAAAATTCATAACATCAGCGACAAGATCTGTAGTTTATTTACATAATTCTCAACCTAATTTGATCTTCAATCCATCTACTAAGCACACTTACTCAATCAGCATCTAGGGCTTACTTTCTCAATCTGTCTCTTCGAGGCTCATCAGGTCGAATGACCTATGTGTTCACCTAAATCACCTCGATAAAATAATATTTATTGATCCTCTTCACTCTCCATTGGTCCTTAATGACTTGTACCTTCTCTTTCAAAGTTTATCTCCTTCGTATGGCTCCACACACTCACAATTAGCATAATTAGTCCAATTAGACCTTGTACTTCTACCACTCTCTTCCTTTAACCCATCTTGGTAAGCCAAGATGCTTTACATATTTGAACCACCTTTGAAATATGTCCTCATACATGTTACATTTAATAACCACACACTCCTTAGGTCAGTCAATACCTCATTAGCCACAAACCACCATTAGGTCTTGGTGAGACCTAAAACAATTAGGCCTTCATACTCACATGTTACATGTGAGACTACTTAGAACACCTTCATATTCTACCAATGATTCAAATACATCAAACCTATCTCTAAGATACCTTTTATCACTTCCTCATGGGTCCATGCCACTTGGACCACTATCTCAATACTTGAACCTACCAATTAGGTTTCCTTGCTCTTTAGGCCTTCATACATAGAAAAAATAATCTCAAACTTATAAAAAAATACTCAAATATTTCACATATCCATATGATTAGATCACATGTATGAGACCTTCATGACCTATGAAACACCTCCATCTGTCTTAGACATTTCAACTTAGGCTCTAAGCACTCAAATCAACTCTCTCAGAATGACCACTCAAACTGGTCACTTACAATCAAAATAGAATTATACTATTCTGATTCTCTATATTTTATCAAGGGAAAAATATTATAGCCAATTATTTCTCATAAATGTTAGATACTTATATAATATCTCCATGCTCATTTTATTCCTTAACCCTGCTCATAACACCTTCAACTTACCTCTATAAGATGGTCACTCAAATTGTCAGTGCTTTCAACAAACATAGTCAACTTATAAGCCTTTGTTCACACTAAATATGGATTGGTCAAACCTATAAAATCCATACATATGGTCCCCATGGATTATAAAACATTATCCATTAGTTTTTTCATCTTGAAACATCAAGACACTATCAAGAACAACTCAATTATCCTTCTTTGGTCACTTACAAAACATGGTCAAATACAAAGTCAACTTTGGAACTCAATATCTTTGATTTTAATATCATTCAAACCTTCTAACTAGTGTCTCTAGATGCAACTTGGATTTATTTACAATTTTGATTTTTACAGCACCATGAAATTCATCTTGGATCAAAATATATAGCAAAAACACTAAGCACTAGTTTTTCCTTTATTAATTTCAAATACCAATGGTCACTATGTAAATGCTTTTAAACATCAGACACTTTATCATCATCTCCTATCCCTTGGTAACTTTGAATAAATATGCTTCATTGATCTCTTCATAACTTCCTAGATTTAACTCTGTAATGCTTACTATTGATCATTGATTTGTGCTTTCATGACTAACACACTTCGCACCCTTGCATACCTTCTAAGCACATTAAATTTTTGACTCTAATGAACTTCATCCACTTAGTAGGTAGATGTGCCTTTTGAGAATCTTGTTAACATATTAACTTCATGTGTACCATTTATCTCTATCTACATGATCATACACTCACCATTAGATCTTCATCTATCAGTCCCCACTCTTGTGCCACTTAGTAGTCCCGCATGCATTCTAAGCACTAAGTTGACTCGATATGCACTATTGGATCACTATCTAACAAGATCACACATTCTATTAGTTCCTTATCCAATCAGATTAAATTATCACCATAGATATTTGATCTAATTAAATACTCACCATAGATCTTTGATAATGCAAATTTGGCAAAGTATGGGACTTAGTGAACTATGTCTGAGAGGCCAAATTTGCACCTTAATAACTTTTGCTACACTCTATGTCCAGACCTAAAAATTAAACCATATGATATCCTCACATAGGGGAATCTATCTATATATCAATATTATTTTGAAACCTTCACATGTGTGAAATATGATTTCATCAAACTACTTACTCAATCTTATTTATCAAGATGACTATTTGAACTTAAACCTTCATATGACTACTCTGATGAATTAATTTTATATCCATAATCACTCTAATCAATCATAACACCCTATAGGGTCTCTAAAACATGTCCATATCATCAATATCATCCATCAAATTTATCACAAAGTTAAACATTTAATAACCATGTAAGAACATTGAAGCTCATTACAACACACTTTGTCATTGTCATTTTAGAACACATGACACCTCATCAACATCCTTGGTCACTTTGGAGACATCATTGAAAAACCTCCAACATATCGACATCCAACTGGTAATAAGATTAGGATATCAATCTTTATGAATGAATTTGATAGCTCATTGATTGATCATGGTTTTAAGAGACTGATTCTATAAGGTTTCATTATAGACTTGCAACAAGTTGAGATCAATAAAATCCTAAGTGGATTTGTAAAATCCATAAGGGAAGCCATCAAGACAAGGGGTTTTATCATTATTCATACAATTCAAATCCTCGGTAAGATCTTGCAATGTAATCAGGGAATCACAAAGTTGTTGGTCAGTTGTCTTAAGATTTCAAGGCACCACATCGAGGCAATTCTTAAGAGCTTCAGACCACTCGGCCATTAAAGGTTGGGCTTGGAAAACCAACTTGTAATGCTCAAGAAATGATGAGGAGATATCAGATTGGGAGGTAATTTGGGATTGAGCCACTTGAATGTCCTTAATTTACTTGTGATCTTACTTAGTTTTTATCACTTTGAATAACTCCTTGGAGGCTTTATCACTAATTTTAATCTAATACAGTGGAGCATGGAGCTAAATGCCTCTGGTTGCATGGTTATTCTCCACCTTAAGGTGGTGTTTGATGGAGGCAGCCAGCCTCTATAGTTACATGTTGAAAGGATCAGTCTTGATGGAGCTAGAGACCTATTTGAACTAATTTAGTATGACCTTATATGAGCACTTGTGAATCTAGGTGACATTTTTTCCATGGTTATAGAGGAAGGAAGTGGTGTGAAAAATGGCCTCATTCTACCAATCAATCCAATTGGTAGCATATGCGGGATGCAGGTCTAGGTTCCTGATCTGATGTGTGAGTCAAATTATACCATCATGACTTAGCATGAAAGTATTGAGAATAAAATGATTATATGGCACATTATATTTTTTAAAGGTCCATTCCACTTTGTAAGAAATGGGTGAGTGGTCTAATAAAATAATACCTGAGTAGACATTCATAGGTTGACCATCAATGCTAGAAAAGGAAAAAATATTTTTCTCTAGCATCATAAAGCAGTTGAGTCATTTGAGCAAGCGGTGATTCCCAAATTGGTGGTTGGATAACGTAAACCTAGATGTGGGGTTAATTATCTACCACTAGAGGAGAGGGTCTATAAGCCCCAATTTATTTTTCAAATAATACCAAGCTTTGTTTTCATTAACACACTAATGCATAGCGAGGGCCCCATCCTTGTCTTTGGGGTGTTCAATCATATTAAATTCATCGCACACAAGCCACATGGGAATTGGCATTTTATCTAACAAATATTTCCAAGGCAGGGAGTGGTCAAGGACATCATTGGGAGCATAGATGCTGAGAATACCAAATGGATGGCCATCAATGTTAAGAATAATCTAGACTACCCAATGTAATGGTTCCTCCCCTATGGCAATGATCTTGGGGGAGACCTTAGGAGTAACTAAAATATAGGCACTACCATGGCCTACCTCATGCAAGGTGGTGATCTAGATGGCATCAGGCCAAATGCTTTGCAATGACATTTGGAGAAGAAAACTAGATATTTTAACTTCCTATAGATAGATAAAATTTGGAAAACCAATCTACTAACAAGTATCTTGCATAGAGTATATTAGGTTAGACTCTATAAGACTCCAAACATTCCATGATAATACATTCATAGGCAAGGGTCATCAATTTGAAGTTCCCTTTACTCATCCTTAAAGTCTGCCAATGTTATAAAGCTATTGTTTTGATGAGGAAATGAAATTTCATTGAACAAAATAAAGTAGCATTTGGCATCATGTTCCTTCTGAGGAGAGTTTATACCCCCATAAGGTGGATTGTGATACTACTAGGAGAATGAGCCACTAGATGAGAGAACCACAACCATAGGCATCTTGATATTCTGGGAGGCTAGAGAAATGTTATTTGGATTCGAAGGAACTAAGGTAGTAGGGAGAAGTAGAGAAGTCCCCTGAGAGGGCACGATAACCAGAGGAGAATTCTCTCGAGGTGATGACTAGGGTGTGATTTATGGCTTAGGGCCTAACAAACAACCTTTTATGGGGTAATGTCATCAAGCATTCACCTTCGTTTGTCAATTTGGGCTTCTCGATCTAAAGAGGCAACTAAGAAAGCTTGGGAAGACCCATATGAGGATAATCCTTTATGCAATGGTCTAAAACCTGACATCAAAAGCAAGTGTTGGGAAGGTTAAAATAAACAACCTTTTTGTGGCCACTGAGTCTCCCCAATTTGGATTTTGATGAACTCCTTCAGCGCTTTGAAGAGGTCAACCTCCACATGGACTTGTTTTTTAGGGCAAGGGGAAAACCATCTTTCTAGTTCAATTGTAACTGCATCTTTTAGGAGTGATGATTTGGGGTATAAAAACCCATGGGTGAACTAGCAGATTGGGAAGCTAAATCTAAACAAGGACATGAAGGGAAACATTATCAAAACCTTTAAAATCACTAGACCATGGAAACAAAATCATAAGTTGGTTGCAAAGGAACTATACATTGGACTTTACAAGATTATCTATATCTTAAAGGGCTCCTTACAAGTAAACAAGAAAGAACCTTTGCCAAGGTTTCAGATTCTAAAGACATGGACACCTAGTGGCTCCTAATGGTTGCGGAACCAGTTATAGAGGTAATCCTTTGAGGGGATATAGTCAATGAAATAACCAATGATCGAGCAATTTTCATACCACTTACAACATTTTTCAGCAACAAAAACATAAATACTTACCTTCAGAATGGAAGGGGATGAGGAATTACCTCATTGTAGACTTTCAGAATAAACTTCCAAGCTCACTTGAGTGCTATTAGCTCTAACTCCTACATCAATAGATGTAGTACAGCGTAGAGAAGCCATAAATATAGCCCCAACGCACCCAAAGGGCTATGTGCCTAGTGTAGTTAATACACTGCAGTCTTACAAAATTCTACGGGCCTAACAATACAAACAAGATGAATAAAAGATGCAAACAAAAAAACACAAACCATGAAACCCTAACAGAATGATTTCTCCTTCTTCAATTTTCAAAATAAAAACTCTATTACCTATTTCTTATTACTATTATGAAATTTATATAAAATCAAATATTCTTTATAACTTCAATTATCCTTTATTATAAAATTTTTTTTTTTTTTAAATTATTATTTTATATGTAACTAAATTTATTTGAAGGTTTATAAATATTTGTTCTATATTTTTGACTTAATCCCAATTATCTTTAAAACAATATCATAGAGCATCAAGGAAATTGTTAGACGACAATGAAAATTCTGTGGGTATTCGTGCCACAACAGGGAATTTACTCTTTTTAGAAAGTAAGAAACGTGTCATTTTATAACATACCATATAATTCTTTCCGCCTTTGGGAGACAAGAACCATTAAAGTTTTACTGTTACCAATAACCTAAATAGTAACATGGCAATGATAGTCTTGAAGTTGCGTGCCACGTATGTAACTCGCTTGTCTTTCGTATGTAAAAAAATAATATTAATGGCTTCTTCAATTGTAAAGTCTCAGAACTAGCTATTCTTGGTATTATAATTTTCTGGTTTACTCTTAACCAAGGCCGCCATCGTAACCCCCTTTTTGATATATTTCAAAAATAAATGTCTTTTTAACGTCGTGTACAAACCCCAGTGTCTGTAGATCACATGACAAAGTCCGTAAACTACTCATTGTAGATGGTTATATTTTGATTTTATATCTAGAGAAGTACTATTTCAAAATTAATCAATTCGTAGGCCTGTCGAACTATGCAAAATCTAGTAATGTGTTGTCGTGGAAAGATGATACCGCTGCCTTTATTCCAATCAAGAACAGTAGTCTGATAGGTATAAGTACATTCAACGGAGACACTAACTTTCCAAGAAGCCAAAAATTTGCCTGTGAGCACTGTCTTCTTTTTAACTGGTTTTGTAGAGAAGGGTTTGACATAATAATGTCAAGATTGATAACGCCATTGAAATCAGGGGGAGTGATTGGAGATGTTCTGGACGTTTTTACGCCATCTATAAAGATCAGCGTGGTGTACAACACGAACATAGAGGTCCACAATGGCTTCGAGTTCCCGCCATCGGCTGTCACAGCCCCGCCTTGTGTTCAGCTTGTAGGCGGTGATATGCGCACATTTTTCACTTTGGTAATTAATAAATTCATTCTGTTTACACGGCCAAAAATCTGCCATTGAAGTAATCGTTTTTGACAAATCCCTTGCATTAAACGAGAAATAGCATTGGATTAATTGTATTATGCGTGCAGATAATGACAGATCCAGATGCCCCTAGTCCAAGTGACCCAACTGGTCGCGAGTATCTCCACTGGTAAACACTGAATATTAAATCGATGTATTAATTTGGCAGACTGAATGTCAATATATATGCTGTTTTGTTAAACTTGTGCAGGATTGTGAATGATATACCTGGAACAACATCCAATTGTTTTGGTAAGCGCCCAATACTCCCTGATATTCCGAGCACACTCCATCCCTGTGAATCCCTTTCCTACTTTTCGAACATCCAATAGTTTTCTCATTAGTAACAATAAAGTTTTTATTGTCCTCCATCCCTGATATTCCAAGGATACTCCTTCCCTAGAAAAAGTAATGGTATATTATAATCATATGTACGTCCCTTTCCTACTTTCCCAAAATACCTTTCCCTACTGTATGTAAATCAGATATGTCTTATTTGTGGTAGAAAACAATTTTACATAATCTGAATTCCGGAGATATCTATTCCAGCTAATATTGTGTTTTGTAGGTCGGGAAATCGTGGGTTATGAGAATCCAAGGCCGATGATAGGGATCCATCGATGTGTGTTAGCTTTGTTCGAACAAGGTGGGAGAGGAAGAGTGGATCCCCCTTCATCGCGTAATCATTTTAATACCAGGCAATTTGCGGAGAGAAATGGCCTCGGATTGCCAGTTGCTGCGGTATACTTCAATGCGGGACGAGAGACTGCCGCCAGGAGTCATTGACATGTTTACTGTCCAATATACATTCTGCTCCGCTATGTTGCAGATATTTTGTATGGTATTCCGTTCGCGACGTAGACTTACTTTCCTCCAATATATAAATATATACATAAATAGGAAAGTTGCCATCTTAAGAGATTCTTAAGGAGAAAGATTCATCATCTGACTATAAATAGAACTAAAAATAGACATTGTATAAAGTGCATGCAATGGAAACCCCCCCATAAAGCATAAGAAGCATGTTGTTAATTGTTCGAACCAGAAAGGAACTGAAGAAACGAACCAACATTTCTACAAAGTGTAATTAATAAAATTTAGTTGATATTTAACATTTTAATAACGTAACACACATCAACAATTAACGAATAATAATGCATCTTAATGATGTTTAAGTTTATAAAAAAATTGTTTCATTTTTTTTTTTTTTTAAAAATAATATATAAAACATAATTCAAATTAATACCATGTGAATGAAGCATAGTGAAACTAGTTCACTTGAATCAAATGTATAAAACTTTATTTTTATAAAAATGTATAACACTTTAATTTTATATTAATTTTTTAAAATTATAAAAAAAAAATAAGATAAATAAACTTAAATATGATAGATCTCAACCAATTTCAAAAAAAAATAGGCACATTACAAAGTCATTTGTTGGAAATAAAGTAGTGATATTCATTCAACGAAGAGGTGATGGAGTGGTATACCTCTTAGAATTGTACTTCAAATTAGACAAACAAAGTTCCCATCACACAAAAAACAAAATACTCATAATTAATTATGTAATGTAAAGTAAATTGTTACAAATTGAAGAATGAAATAAATACTTACATACAAAGAACTATTTCTCTTTCTTAGAACTTTCAGAAAATTAGAACCCAAAATAGTTGTTGGCTATATTGCTTCTTGCGCATTTTTCATCTATGCATAAAATAGAGCACAATGCATTTCTCTTTTCTATCCCTATCTCTTGCTTAAAGGGTTGATATGTTATAAATCCACATCAAATGAAACTCTACATCCATAAAGTCATATTAAAATATTACATCAAACAATCTTTTACATATTTGTCCATGGATTTAAATTCAACAAAAAATTAAAAAATTAAATGCTATGAAATATAACATATAACTATTATTGGAACAAACATGCCAACATAGAAAATATAGTACTTAAAAGAATATTTTAAAGAATAAATTTAAATCATTTATGTGTACATATACATGCATATATCGATTAAATATACATATATATTTATTGTTACCAATAAGATTTATGGTAGAAAATATTTGAACATAATTATTATTTTTTAATCCATTTTAACATGGTATTTTTATTTCTTTAGAATGATAATGGAGACTTATAATGGAGGTTTAAATAGTTTTTACCATACATTTTAAATTCTAAAATACCATGCATTTTTAGGACTTGTCATGCATAACCCAATGTTTAGATATGTAGTCATTGGCAGGTCTTTGTTTTTATTACATTTATGGTAGAAAAAAGTCTATGGATTGGTGTATTTACCATTTTGGTAGAAATTATAGATTTGTAAAGGTCAGATCCTTAAACTTATTTATGATTTTATTTGTTTTTGAATTGTTTGTGTGTGTAATCTATCAAAAACTTTATCCTTTTATCTCAAAGAATTTTTTTTTTTTTAAAAGTATTTCAACAATGAAACATTTCAAACCCACAATGGCATGAAAATTTATTTGAAACCCCCTTTTAATTTCTATAATATTTTTTTCGCAAGACATAAAAATGGTCGATAAGAATGTGCTAGTCTACTGTTACAAGATGAAATATACATAAATAAAATAAACTACTAACATTTATTAATAACATTTATTGTCTAAAACATTGTTTATTAATAATAAAGATAAATTTTTATTAAAATAAAAAATAAAAATTACATTTAATAGTGACTACAAGCCCAAAGTATACTAGTGAAACATGAAAACTATTTCATGTTTCAAATATGTGAAAATTTCATAAAAAATATACTTATAATAACTTATATATGTAACATTAAATAAGCAAACCAAATATTTTGTTGTGAAAAAAAAAATAATAAATTTTTGTTTTCTATCACAATAACACAAACAACTATATAAACATATTTTATGCTTTAAAAAACTTTTAAATAAATAAATAGATTTAAGTTATATGAATGGAACTAGTTAAGGTTATACGTATAAGCTTAGGCTGTTATTAATGGATTAAGCCAACACCTAGGTTAGGTTACCAAGCGAACCGAGTTATGAATTTAATATGACAATGAAGTTCATATGTCTATTCATGATGAACATGGTCATTATTTCTCCTATAGAAATCAAGGCGTATTGGTCATAGCACTTTCCATCCTTGTGAAATGAGACACGTGATTGTTCACCACAAAATAATTAAATGTGTCTTTATAGTTTATGAAATTAAGATGTTACTTTCTATTATTATTAATAAAGTGAGATTCTCTGTGATAAGTGAATCAATGTCTTTTTTATTTCCTTTCAGATCTATTATGTCAAGGCCAATTTTTTATAATTCTTAATATGAAACATTTTTTTTTAGAAAATATCATTTTAATCTTATCACTCTTTACTGTGTTTAACGAATTCACTTTCTTTTTTGGCCAAGACATGATCTCTGCATCACAAAACCTCTCTATGCATTCACGTGAACAACATGAATGATCATCTTGACTTAGTTTACGTAAGTGAAATATTAAGTGACTAATGATTATCGTAGCCATTATTAGTCTCAGAAGGAGGTACTATTAGCATTCATTTAGCTTTAACCTTTAATTAATCTTCGTTTTTTTGCCCAATCAAAATGTACTGATTACTGTGCTGATAAATATGTAACTGTTTTACATAGTTAAATTGTTGAAGTTTTAATTGGACATATAAAATATTAATTGTAGTGCGTATTCATTGGTTGAATAATTTCAATGTTATTGCCTGATTTACATAAATCGAAGTGATTGCTTCCTTTTTAAGGTGTCAACCCTGCTCGGTCATGATAACTTGGTCTTTGGTGGTGGTTTTTCGCTGGAGGGAAAGGCCAGTGCACTTGCTAGCAGCTGTTGAGCGCAGGTGGAAGTTAACCTTTCTTTGTTTTGCTTCAGCACTGTGGTCTTTGTTGTGTTTTGGTGATATTTTCCCTGCTGCATAGTGACACCAGACGGTCTGAAGTTTCTATACTCTCTGTTCGGTTTTGCAGTGATTTTTTGAACTAGTGTTTGCAGTGGTTGTCTTCCCCTACTTTATCAATACTTGCAGAGCCATACATGTGTGGGCTGTTCCTGAGCACTATGTTTATGTATATCTTATTTCAAAATCTTTTACAGATTTTGGGTCTTTCACATTATATGTTTGGAATTCAATCCCTAACTTGTGAAACAAATTATGCTGTTAGATGTAGTTCAGAGTCAAATTACGGTTAAATAAAAACAATTTTACCATTGAATATAAAAATTTAATTCTGTATTAAGCCAGTTAATTTAATATTTTGTTGCAAATTCACTTTTTTTACCGAGTTGGTTTCTCCGCCAGTAGGCCTTCAAGAAGATCCAATTTTAATATCTGGCATGTTTGGTTGTCTTTTGTTTTTCCATATCAGAAAAAACTCAGTATAGAATGCAAAGTTTAAGTTTGAGGTTGTCAAGATATTTGTTTTTATTGTAAATTTACATTTTTTTGGGGGGGGGGGTTAAATGGATGCCACTAACTTGAACCAATTACAGTGGCTGTGAATTAATTTTGGGTTTTTTTCCTCTTCTTTAGCAACTTAAGAAACAGTTCGAAATCCTATTTTCAATAAAGTCTTGGGGGATTTTCAAACCCTAAGGTCAACTCTGCTCATATTCCAACCGCATTTGTTAAGCCACTCAGAAGCAGGGTTTCTTCTTATTCTTCGCTCAAGTTAAGTGGCAATGGCCCTACCGGGTTTGCTTTAGATTTTTTATTTCTACCTATTGTGGTTGCAGTCATATTGGATGCATTTGCAAGATGTCTGGTAAAAGAGGGTAAGTTTGACAAATTTTTCATGGCTAAAGGTGGTGAGTTTCTGATCTTAAATGTCATTCGTTTAGTATTGTTGATGCTTTATCCCCTGTTTCGAAATATTGCATATGCTACAGTTCTGGTTAGTTACTATGAAATTCAAAAGCATTTTGTTCTCACGCTTCCTGGCATTGTGAACTTGAGTTTAGTAACTCAATATTAACAAGGAAATGCTTCAGAGCCACTTAATGGAATAGCATTGACTTTTCTTCTCTTTGAGATCAAAATTTCTTAAGCAATACGAGGGTAAACATATTTTTTTTAAGCATTCTCTAAACCTTTGTTGTAAGACTAAAACAACAAGATTTGATGGTGATAATCAGTTGTAACATTCACTATATTAATTGGAGGTAGGGGCAGCTGATGTAGACTAGGTAACAATTCAAATGAATATTTCTAATTTGTATCTCTTTGCCCATGGGAAAGGTTCATGATGTTGTAAGTAAAGCTTTGAGACCAACATTAACAAGATAAACCTGTGCAATTTATGTTTTTCACTTGAAATCATTATCAAAGACACACACACACATATCATTTTTAATGTTTTAGTCTATCAATCTGAAAGCTTATCTTGCACTTTATGGGTTTCAATCCTTAAAAATTTAACTCCAATTGATTGTTTGAAGTGTTTTCTTATCTGGGTATTTTACAGTGTTTTTGTGTGACAATCACATGATTTTTTCACAAATTGTATAAATTGAAAAGGAAATTTGATGAATATATTTAGGATATCAGTTCTTTTAGCTGGCGAATAACTCATCCTATGGCAAGTTTTTTAGTCTCTCCTATCACTTTTTGCCACTACTTCGATCCCTATTGCATGGTGAGGGCATCTGGAGGGCATCTGGATGAAATCTTACAAATTTATTCCAATTCAGTCTCCCTATGGGAAGATATGCTTATTAGTAGACTACCCCCCATATACAAGATAACTCCAGTATTACCCCTTAAAAGTGGTGTGCCATTTACAAAATTAGTCCAAGTGTCTGATTTCTTTCAATTATCCACAAACCAAGAACAATGCATATTAAAAAGAAAAATTCTAGCATGTACATTATATAACCAGTCAAGCAATGTCTATTCATCACTACAATTTACTCAGAAAGCCTACCTCCAAGATATTTGTTCAATTTAATTTTTCTCCATAGAGATTTTCTATCACAAATCATCCTCCAAACTAATTAGGCCTTGTAATAGATCAAAATAGTAATACCCAAGCCCCCTAACTGCAGTTTATTTAGTTTTATTTTTTCCTTATGTTTTTTTCTTAAATTTATTTAATGTTTGTTTTTGTTTTATCATTGTGTTTTTATTAGAGTAGTCAGGTATGGGGGCCTCTCCAAGGTAGTATCTAGTAAATCAACCATCACTAGTGCATTGTCTTAACAACCATGTTGCCCCTGTTGAACAAAATGTATGTGTTGGGTCATTTGTGGTATCCACTAGTTGGCCAAAATTTTAATAGTTAGCAGTTGACCTACCTAAAATAGTGATTAGGTAGAAATCGATTGCATGCCAAATAGCCAAGTCATCAGATTGAAGCACTCACTTAGCTGATTCATTGAGTAGTTTCTTAGTGGATCCATTTGTTCCAATGCTAGTGGTTCTACTAAACCATGAGAGCAATCCTAACAAAATTCTTCTTGCTACTAGAGAATTGAGTCACATTTGTGAAGTGCTTCCCCAAGCTTGTGTATACGTGGTACATTATGGTGTAGTTCCTTCTTCCTACACTTGTTTGCTAACAATTCAGTAAATGGATTTGGTAGAATAGGTTTGTATAGATTGTACTCTAGCATCTGCAAGTGATTTGAATCTAAATTTTAAGGATTGTTTGAAAAATCAATATTTAATTTTCTAACATAATTGATCTGCATAGTGTTGAATTTATTTGTTTACATTATCATGTTTTATTTTATTACTTGTTGTGGATTTTTGGAATTTGAGTATCATGTTGAGTGCACTTTAAAATTATACCAGAGAGTAGCATTACCCACTATTGTAAACATTTAATGGAATTCATCTCGATGATTTCTTTTAAACATATGCATTTTTTTTCTAAAATCATTATATTAATGTGTAGTTGATTATTCATTATGCCAAACCAATGTCAAATTTTGGCTGAAATTATGTAAAAAAAAAGTGTAGGTAGGCTGCAAAAATGTTTTAAAAACATGTTTGCTAAAGCATGACTCAATGTCTCTTATGTTCTCCTCTGTGTAGGTGGTAGAACATGTATCAAGATTTATATTTGTCAATAATTAGGCACTGTCCAAAGATCTGATTTTCTATATTCTAGCCTTGTTTCTAGGATTTTAGATTCCCTTGTTGTGAACAGACCTACTCATCACCTAGACAATTCATATTTGTCTTTTGATACCATAAACGATTATGTTTTATCAAGTAAATTCTTTTTCTTTAATACTGAAAGCGAATTGTATTCAAAATCATCTTTTCAACTTTGAGCTAAATTGACCCACAAGGACTTGACACTTTGTGCTTCTTATTTATAACTCCTTCCTATACTGAACATGATTGTACCACTTGGCAAATCACATTGTATGGAGAAATGTTGTTACCCTTGTAACTATTATGTGGTTCTATGGATGTGTTGGTTTGTAAATTGTGTTTAAAATGTAGACCCGTTTCCATTATAATATTTATTATTTGTGAACATAAATTTTTTACCTTAGTTGCAATGACCTATTTTATTTTAATATTCTAACTTATTATGAGTTTTAGAGGGTAACTTTAAAAATTATGTTATTTTATTTCGTAATTATTTTTGAATTTGATGGTCAATTAGATTCTATTGATTATTGTGCAATAAAAATATTAAGCCCATTACAAAATGGAATAGTATGTTTTTTAGTAAATAAAATAATAATATTTGGTGGAAGTTGATTGGCTAATTTTTTTGATGTTATGGGATGCTTTATTTGTATTGAGGTTTGGCATTAAATGTGTGCTAGATGAAGGACAGATTTGTATAAGGGTACATTTATTTTTGTATTTGTTTGGGTGATGTAGTTTACTTAATTTGTAGATTTTGCATTAAATATTGATTTGCTTCTTTATGGAACATGACATAGGATTATAAAGATCTAGATGCCTATGGAATCTTGTTATTATTTGTTGGGTTTGCCAAAGTGAGAAGGGTTGGAAATAAGATTGGTGTTGTTTGTTGTAAAACCTTTGTTAAGAGTTTTAGGGTAAGATCTTTTGTTTTCTATATTGTATTTTGTTTTGTATCCAAAGCAGAGGGCCGTGTGATTTGTGTTGTGTTTATTATAGTTTGTTTTTGGTATAGATGTAATTCTAAATACTATTATAGGAATTGTTTTTCAAAATTAAATGATTATTCAATAGCATTCTCAGAGTTTTTTTTTTGTGGATTCCATGTTTGTAAAAGAAGGAAGATTGTATAAGAGGGTTTAGCAAAGAGGGAAGAGTTGAAGAGAAGCCTTATGTTGTTTGTTTTGAAACATTTGTAAAAGGTTTGAATGTAAGATATTTTGTTTTGCATCTAAGGTAGAGAGACATATGATTTTATGTTGTGTTTCTTTGATTTGGGCCTCGAGTTTTAAGATCTAAGGCTTTGTATCATCCTTTTTTGGTGCATAAAAATAGTTTATCTTGCATTTTTTTCCCATGTTTTTATGGAAGAAATTGTACTTTTATGATGGTGGTAGGAGCATGAAAATATTTCCATTGCTTATGACCATTGCATTTTTTTCCCAATATATCTAGGACTCGCCGATACTTGTCTATAAGCCCAAAAGATATGAAAATGCTACAACTTATTTTTTATTTGTGAAAACATAAAATAGACAATAAAATTGAAATGTAATGACGAAACCCTTCAAGTTGAATTTCAACAATCAACCATTAGTTCAGGGGTTAGGTTATTAAATTATTTTTTCCAAACTATCGTGTACTATGTGATTGTTTTTTATTTATTTATTTCTATTTTTTCTGGTATAGGATATGATCATATTTATTATCATTATTTGTTATTGTCTTGTGATTTAAATTTTTATTAAAATGATAAATCTGAAAATCAAAAGAGACTTATTTATTATATATAACATGTAAACATTTTGACAAAATGTCAATATTTAAATTCTGTTTTGTTGTTTTTATTTTAGATCGAGTATAAACTTTTTGATAGAATGCATATAAGCAGAAAAATGTTAACTATGTTTCAATATTTTTAATTGCATGAAATGTGTTTGACAAAATGTATATAAAAAAATCAAATTTGTTGTTATATTTTTGGTCAGATGCAGTTTGTTTGATGTATCATGATATTTATTTGTATAGTTTTTGGCCCATTGTATGTAAGTTTGTATTGAAATGATAGATATGAAAATCATAAGTAATTACAAGTGAAGTTTATGTAAATTATTTAACAAAATTTCAACAATTGTATTTTTTTTTACTTTGTTTAATTAAATTAAATGCAAATTATTTTATAAAATGTACTCGACTCCATTTTTAACATTAATATTCTATACAAAGTTGAAGCTTCTTTTGTTTATATGTAATGATGCTTATTCAAAAGTGTATTTTGTTTTTGTTGTAGATGGCAATGAATTATTTTTTTAAATTAAGTGATTATTTCAAAACCATCCTCTGTGTTGCATTTTTTTACAGGCGGGCGGGCGCGTGAGCGTGCCGGCAGTGGTTTGCATGCTTGGAAAATAAGAAAGATTGTATAGAAGAGCTAAGTATAGTTTATGCTAGTATCAGGATAAATGTAAATAGGGTTTATAGACATTAGGGCTTGATGTTATTTAGTACTTTGTGCTTAAATGATTTACATATAAGATTAGGGTTTACAAAAACTAGGGTCTGATATTAAATTTTACTGTGTGCTTCAATTATTTAATTCTGATCAAAGATTCAAAAATAAAACAAAATGGAGTAGTTTTTATTTTAAAAATTATGTATCTTTGGTGCCTGCCAGTAACTGTAAATGTATCTATTTTTCTGCTTGTTTAAGGTCACCATACAAAGATTTCTAGGAGGTTATGAATGTTAATCTTAGCTGATTAGATCATATTTTTGTTTTTGCCTATTTTTCTATTATTATGGTTTGCAAAATTCATAAGATGATTATTTTGAATTGGATTAGGTTTTATAGAAATTTAAGTTTATTGTTTAATGATTTTTATACTTTGTTCTTAAATTATGTTTGGCTTATTCTTGAAGGTCAAAACTAATCAAATGTTGATTAAAACTTATGAAATACTGATCTTTGTGATGATACGCCCTAAAAACCTTTTCATTAAAAATATATTTTTTAATAATAACATAAATGATTTTAAAATATAAATTTTAGAACAAAATAAATAAAGATTGATTTGTAAAACAAAATACTAGAAATATATGCATCATATATTGAAATAAAAGATAAATATAGAAATACATAAAGTTAGAAATATTTGCAAGACTATAATTTGTAAAAGTTTAGTTATTTAGATTTTATTTTTGGATTTTTCTTATTATTTTTGGTTTAATATGATGTTGAAATTCTATTATTTTTTGAGTTTTTCCTTTCTTTTTAAAATAAGTTTTTTGTTTTTTTATTGTTTAGCATTTTTAATAAATTTTTTAATTTTTTAGTAAAATTATTTTAATTTTTCATAATTATGGATGTTTAGGATTTTTTTCAGAAATTTCGTCTAATATTATTAAATTTTTCATCAAATAATTTGATTTAGAATAAATTTATTGAATTTTGCTTAAATTTATTCAATTTAATTTAATTTTTTGTATTTCTCGATTTGTTAAATATTTATCCATTTTTGAAAATTTTCCCTTTGTTTCCTATGAGTAGTTTCCATTTAATAAATTGTGTTTCATAGAAATGGGACAAAATTGGGTGTTAGTATCACCAGTTGGGTTGTGATTGGTACTGCAAAAGGTGCAATTTTTTTAACTATTATATAAATCATTATAGTCTTAGGTGGCTAGTTGTAACTATTTCTATTTTTTACTCATTTGTGTTTGCTATACAAAGTTTAATAAGATGTTATAATTGTTACCTTTAGCTTATTACTTCAATTGCTTTTCCTTTAATTTTTTGTTATTGTGGTTTTTAAGCTACACAAGATGATACTATTGGGTAACTCTTTATATACATGCTAAATCTTTAAAATAAACTTGGCTTGGTTGTATTATAGTAGAAATGTTAGGACTTCCTAGATGGGCTGGTTGTAACTGTATTTATTTTCTACTCATTTAAGGTTTCCATATGAAGAATGATATGAGGTTACAAATGTTACTCTTGGATAATTATATCATATGTTTTCCCCCTTAATTGGATAAGGAATGGAAAAAGCAAAAGCCTCTTACATTTTCACTCTTGACCACTTTAAATAAATGTAAACTGTGAAACCTTCAACATTATTTTGAAGGCAAAAAATAACAATCAATATATTGCAAAATGTGTGTTCAAATATTAAAAAACTCAAATTTTTGGCATGCAATCTCAATTATATAATTGATTATTTATTTTTATGTTGTATGGAATATAGTATAAGACTTTTAGGTATAATTATAGAACATTACCGACTTTAATTTATAATAAATGCTTTGTCATGAGATGAAGTGAGGTGTTTTGTTCTGCATGATTGAGATGCAAGAAGTTATACGTTATAGAGTTTGGTGTTAAAGTAAAGCATGTATTTCAATTGTAACAATTTTATTATAAAAAAACTAAACCAAACACATTCAACATTATGGCAACATCAGATTTGGTAGTGAAAAAAGTAGTTTGTGAAATAGAAGTTATAGGTGTTGAAATAAAAATTCATCTTCTAGGAGAATCAGTGCATGTGATCTTGTTCAAGAGATTATGGTTCAAGTAGAGTTGATTGGCTTTAGTGAGTGATTTTGTTCTATAGTAATGTGATATGAAAAAAGGGGAAACTAGAAATCAAATGTTTTTTTGGCATTTACAATGGTACATTATAGGATGCAGTGGAGCAATAATCACAGCGTCAATAATATTAATGCAACAACAGCTATTCTAACCATTAAACATCCATATAAAGCATATAAGAAGAGATTTGCAGAATCAAGACAAACTCCTACCATTCTTATGTCATTATATTGATGTGAAAAATGTATTATGCTCTATCATGATACTTTTTGGTAATCACATCTGACCAATAGTTTTCTATGTTCATTTATTGTTGCTACATTGGTATACTTGATGTAAAGACTTGATTAGTTTTCCTCAAAATATGAGAAGGGAATTTTGTGTGTTATTGATATACATCCATTGTGTATTCAATTTTTTGAGATAAATAGACTTTGTATAGATTTTTGGACTTGTATTCTGAGGACGTTTTGTGTGATGTCTTACATGGTTGCACATGAACTAGTGCTTTAAAGTGCCCTAAATTTTTTGAGAGATTTTTTTGGGTTGAAATTATGTTCACATTATTTGAACAATGTAATATGAATCATTATGCTTGATTATGTCAAAGTAGGTGTCACAAATCAACTTTATGATCCTTACGGATACTAGATTGTGGCTTACTTTAGCATATTTTCTGTAGCACTTAGACTGGTGACAGATGATATTGGTTTTATTTTAGATGATTGTGATGAAGGAACCTTGGATAGCTATTGCGATATGATATGTCATGGTTGATGCTTGCAGTGGATTAATTATATCCTAATATGCATATTGCTTGTGTTGGGTTCATTTTATCCTATTATATGTATCTGCTACTTCAGTTAGTTGTGTTACTATATGTTATTGAGATATCATATTTTACTCAATTGACATTGATTCCTCTTTAAAATATTGATTATACTTCATAGGGTATACTTGGGGTCATGGTTACCAGGACTAACTCTTGCCCATTTTCAGTTATAGATGTTTATACTAATTTATTACTCATGATTAATGATTCATTTTAAATTTATTATGGTTATATTCATATTAACATCATTTAGGTATTACTAATGTCTTATTGATGGATGTAAGAACAGGTCATAAGCTAGGCTTAGTAGAGGGTTTGGACATCTCAGGTATATCATAGGCAATTGAGCATTCAGAATGTTACTCTGACAAGTGTAGCATATACTATATGATATTCAGCCATCATCATCATCATCATCATCATCATCATCATCATCATATACATTTGTGTTATTGTTTTCCATCATTTTTGGTCTCGCCCCATTTTGAGCATGCATGTTTTGTTCTTATTCCTTGTTGAGATTATCAAATTTTGTTATAGTTGTTCTTCTAACTTGTCTTTGTGTACTTGAGGTCGTATTTGTGTTTTGGTTATTCCCCTAGGTATTACAAACTTGCATCATCTTTTTCTTGATGATGTTTTTGTTTTGTGACTTATCCTTTTAATCTGGTTGGTTGGGTTCATCTAGCCCTGTAGGGGTTTCTTGACCTTCGAGAATGTCTTTGGTTATTTTCATGGGAATTACCCACCTTGAGATCCATATCGAATTACGATTCTAGTAATCATCATTATTGTAATGATTATTATTATTCACTATTATCTTATAATTCTCACTTCTTCTTCTTAGTATTTTTTTATATAGCTCAATCATATTATTAATTGTTTTAATTATGATTTTACTATTATTACTATTATAATCAATTATTATTTTATTGATTTATTATTTTAATGATTCTATTATCAATATTTATTTAAATATTTCATTATTATTATTTTAACTAACTTGTGGATTTTGTTCAATTAGTTATTTAATAATTTTATTGATTTATTTATATTTAATGATTTCATTATTTTATTATTGAGGGATTAATCGAATGATTCAATAAATTAGTTGTGACTTAATAGATTTTATTATTTTATATTATTTTATTTGGAGGTTTATTTTATGTGTGTGTGTGTGTGTTTTGAGTGTGTGATTTTCGATTGGCATAGACACTAATGTAGTGTTGATGGCAAGGGAGAATGGGACGGTTATGGTAAGGGAGGCATGGTGTTGGCACAGATGTGTGGGAGACAGAAAGAACCTACGGTATGGTGGAAAGGGAAGGACATTGAAGAATTTAGAAGAGATGCAATGGTATGGCCAGGTAGATTAAGGAATGGAGAGGGTATAAGGGAAGGACGTGTGCGTATGAGGAATGACATGGAGGGGGAAGAGAGGAAGGAGGAGGCACATAACAGAAAATTAAAAAATATATATAACGGGAGCTTTCTGTTTCCTGGTTTGAATCTCTTATTACCATGGAAAGTGTGGTGAACCATATGGCTGGGGCATGTGGATTTGAGGGAGCAGATTTAGAATTGTATTTCATTGTATTTTCTGTTCATGGTTAGTCATCCAAGATAGGGGGATTTTGTATGGTTGTGGTTGAGCATTGATTAGGGGTCAAATGCTAAGTATGGTTGAGTGTATGGTTGGACTTTTACTTGGGATTGAAATTCTAATTTAGGGGATCGAATCATGCTACGGGAGGTATTGCCAATCTGGTTTTTGAGATATTGGCAATTGTTTGAGTTTCTTCTCCCTGCAATAAATGGGTAAGTCACTTGATTTGAAGCCAGTTATTTTTGAATACAAATGATTGTCTTCAGGCCAATACGTTCTCATCCTTATTCTTTTTGGTAAAAAAAAATTCAATAAGCGAGTCATTATATGTAGACTGGAAATTATAAACATGTTTAAAGTTTCCTTCCTTAATTTGGTGTATATATTAAGGATTTATGTCTGTTATATTACTAGTTGTTTCATTTTAATCCATGGTTTTATAATAATAATCGTACACTATTTTCCCTTGGGTTGTATATGCAAGGGAATTGATTTGTGACTAGAAGATGAGAAAATCAACTTGGGGGTTATTTAATATAGGCAGTTTGCTTTGTTGATTATACTTTCTTGATTAGTGGATAGATTTTGGTTTTAATGTCTAGTGGAGCTAGGTTTTTTATATTTCGATTCACCATTATAATCTTTTAAAATCAAATTAAAAACCAATTTGGGTATATTAAGATTTAAAGGACCAAGACTTATCTTCTTTTTATTCGTTCATTGAAATGCCCTATGATGGTGGGCTTATCTTTCATCTAGCGGTACTGGTGTAATTGTCGACACATTCAGGGTAGTTAGACATTATCTACTATTGGAAAGAATTCAATTATATTTTATTCTTATATTATGATAGGATCTCTTGTGTTTAATTATTTTATGCTCATATAAAGCTCTTAGACTAAGCATTAGACCTGGCAAAACCTCCTCATCTTAAAAATTGCATTTAATAAACCCTGATTTCCATTGTAAATCATTCCTTATAAAAATTCAATGTATGCCTTAGGATATTACTTAGGTCCATGGATTGGCTGAGTATTTTGGTTTAATGTTTTTTGCATCATTTCTTCTATCATTGTTCACTATTTTATAAGTCTTTACTAGTGGCTTAGTATTATGTGTATATCTCTTATCTCACTCGAATACCTAGTTTTTGAAACCCTTCACTAAGCTGATGGTTGGGGTGGTAATGGATACCAATAGTTATGCTTATAGGGTTGGTTTTGAGGGGTGTCTCTCTCACAGTGTTCATCCTTCTCCGTTGATGCACTTGGTTTTATATGGTGGCCCGTCTCTTATCCACACTTATTAATCTATGATGTTAAAGTTATGAATGGTGGTTGATTACTCATTCTACGTGGTGGTTCTATCTCATTACCTTATGCATCTTAATAATATTTTTATGTGGGAATATGAACATTATTGGTTATGATGTTGACATTAGAGGCATTCTTCTTGATAGTTGTTGGATCTTATATAACTAACCAACTGTACTTATTCCATGGTGCACATTTATAGTGAGATCTAATAACCATATGAGTAGAACTATATTTAATATATATTAGGCGATATTTGATCCTTATATGTTTTTGTATGTATAGGAGTAAAGGATATAATTGATGATTTCAAGTAAGTACAAGTAAAAAAATGTTATTATTAGAACAACTGAAACTATAATATCCTTAACCTTGAATTACATGGAATAAGGTAGTGTTGTCTTATGCTATGCTAGAATTAGTTAGAGACTGTAAATTTCCTTGATGGGATTACGTATACTTTCACTTAGATATTGTGATAAAAATTTATTTGGTGATATTCTCATAACATGGAATGTTTATCTAGTATGTGAAATTACAAATTGGTTATGTCATTACAGTGATGACATACGATATCCCTTAGTTGTAGCACCATTACTACACATATGGTTTTAACATGATTTCATATTATAACCTTGATTGAAATTAAGTTGTAGCAAATAGAAGTTATAAATAGACTTTGGTGATACAACCAATACATTATCATTACTATGCTATAGCAATGAATTCTTACTGGTGATAATGTTAGTTTTAGTGAGCTTAATTCTATTGCTTAAGTAATGAAATAAGATAGACTAATGGTCTTCATATGTGGATCCACATTTTGGATTATGGTTTATACTATTAATGGTGTCATAGTGTTTTAGATATATAACATGTTTTCTTAAAGTTTATTAATTCAGATGTTATAATGTAACTCTTGTTATTGGAAGTTGGCTAAATTATAGTTAATGTGTATATGATATTGGATAGTCTTTGGTTATATTAATTATGTGCATGCTTAACCTTAAAACTTATCCTTGACAATGAACTTCATGATACACCTTATGTTGTGACTATCAAGAAGTGAATAATCCATGTGTTTGGTTAATAATCCTTGAATGAGGATGGGAATTATTAAGTTATGGAAACCTTTAATTTAACACTTGGTTATATGATTAAATAATCTACCTTGGCAATGGTTTATTAAATCATTTTTTTTAATAAACATTTGAGTTAATATACAAGACTATTTAAATAAAAAACATGTGTGGTCATATGCATGTTTTTTGAATGTCATAAAACACCTATGTTTATTTAATAACATGGTAGGATAACTAAATGATAATTAATCAACTTTAGGTGTGATACCCATAGAGATGAATCACGAGATGGTGATCAAGTAGCATGTGGTGTAAATTATTTCCACAATGCCAACTGTACACTTATTCTATAGGAGGCTCACGTGTGTGATGTCATCCACTTTGAGTTAATTATATTTTAATTTATTTAATGTAATGTGAATAATTCTTCTTCATGGAGCCATATACTATGTATGTGCCCTACATCAATGTAGGGGATGAAGGCATAATTTTTTATAAAAGACCTTGGATCATAGTATGATGATTAATAGCAATAGGATAAGCAGTAGTCCTCATGTGCGTGTTTCTCTAGAAGGTCTTGGATCCTTTAGTTTACACTATGTTGGCTTTATTAATGAATTACAGATCTCCACTAGCTGACTCCATGATATGATAAGACTTATCTAATCAAGTTAGTGAGTTGGACCCTTATATTCAATCTTTGGTCCATAGTTTAATATCATACTTCTATCATATCCTATTTTCTTGTCTAAAAATTGGATAAACAGACATTCTTTGATGTGTCATGATCATAGGCTTATCCATTTAGGATAATTGGGATATTGGTTGTGGGTTTATTGTTCTTACTATAGAATTGCCAATGAGATACATTACATTGCATTAATTTTATGCAGTGGGACCATTTGATGTTCCATTATGTATTCTAAAAGTTAATTCAATTTTTTTTTGATGGGTTGTTTCATCTAGTATCAAAATATATGATTTAGAGGTTTTAGATGAGTTTGGACACATTGCACTAATTTTTTGGCATGTTCTTGAAAAGCTAGTTGATATTTTGTGTGGTTGTGTAATCCTTTGCAAGGGATTGTGTTTACATAATGTACTTGAGTGAATATAAATTCACCTAGTGTAGATGTACATACTCTTATGAAGGTTTATGTTACCATCATGTATGTGTATGATTTTTTAACGGTTGAATGCCACATGTATGCTTATATTGTCTCATTAAGACTAAGTTGAAACATTAGATGCTAGTGTGCATACTATAGCATGGCTAGAGTTATACGCCTTATGTGGACTTACATATGTCTTAATTGCTTGACGAGGCTATGTGGTGACCCTTTTTAATTCAATTAGCCTCTTGGATAAATCAAATAGCACTTTAATTAATGATTTTACTATGTAATTATAAGTGTTATATAGTTCCTATATTGTGGAATGAATATGTGTGTGTATGCAAAAATTGGTAAATTTTTGCGTGTAATCTTGTGATGCTTACTCGTATCTTTGGTTGGTTCAACCCTTCCCTCATCAATTGCATTGGGGTAAGCATCACTAATCAACTATTGACATATATGGGCAAGTCAATAGAAGACTGGTGATCATCGCTTCACCTTAGAATTGAAGAAATGATGTTTAGTATCTATTATTGATGCATATGGGTGAGTCATCAATAGATGCTTAGAATATATTGACCTCAATAAGATCGAGGCTTGAGCTCAAACTTGGAGATCCATGTAGGTTGAGGGTATCAGATTGACTTAGGTGAGTCAACGAGGCTTGGGATCGCCACTTAGAGGGAGTATCTTGTGTTGTATTAAGAAGCTTGATCTTATTTATGTATTTAGTTTCTTTGAGTTAAATAGAGGGGCATGTGGCTTCATAACTCCAAAGGGATAAAAATAAATAAGTGTATAGGATATCTAATTCCTATTTTGCATTATGATGTTGTTTTGGTCATAGAGGTGTATACATTAGTGATGGTTATTTGACCGTGGATAGGTTTATTTTCATGAGATTATCATGTTGACCATGGATATGTTATACCCATGGGGATGCTTCATTGATTCTAGCTGAATTATCCATACATGAGGATGCTTAATTGGAATCCTGGCCATGTTTTGATACTCATGGGATGCCTATTATGATATTGATATTCCCTACATCCATGAGAATGTATATTGTGAGTTCAATCAAACTTGTTAATTGTGTAAAATTATAATTCTTATGGTAGTTCTATAGTATTCACCCCATGCCTTGGCTAAGTTCACCCTTTCCCAAAAGCAATGTTATGTCCAAGCAGGCATTATTATTTAACCTTTGACTTGTTGGATTAAGCCAACTTGAAGAATAGTGATGTAAGCTTATTATTATAACCATGAGATAATGCCTTAGCGGCCATTGATAGCTTGAATGGGAAAGATATCTAATGATGATGAGGTATAATATATTTGGAGGTCGAAGAATGCAGCTTGATCATGGAAGGTTTATCAGGTGAGTGTGGCTAACTTGCTTAGGAAAGTTAGAGAGTTTTGGGAATCTCTTATTGTTTTTAGTTATCATGAGTCATATATCCATGAAATATGAATATTATTGGTAGATAGAGATTTTATGGCTTTGTTGGAACATAACCTTCCTTGAGAAAAGGTGATCATGATTTGAGATCCCTAGGACTGATTATGTATATTCTATGATTCTTATTTAGTGTCATTTTGATGACATCTATACATTCTGTGACCCAATGGGAGTCATGGATCCCTGTGTTTCACCATTATGTGTGTTGATTTGTGTGATGTGAAAGTACCTTCACATAGTTCTTCAAATAGCTAAGTCATGTATGTGTGATCTCTTTCATGTGATTCTCCTTTGTATGTAAAATGGTTAGGTGTTATATAATTATTACCTTTCAATGATCTTGCTAAATCATGTAAATTCATGTATTTAGTATACTTGTGCATATGGTTGACCTTTTGGATTTTCTCATACTTGTTTTGATATCAACCTTGTTGTGTGAACTTTCACATTTCATTGATTGTGTTATATCATAAA
>JARHVA010004238.1:872500-932500 GCA_037957365.1 Torreya grandis | reverse complement strand
TTTGTATATACATGAATCAAGGATATACTTGATGATTTCAAGTAAGAACAAGTAGAAAAATATTATTATTGGAACAACTAAAACTATAATGTCCTTAACCTTGAATTACATGGAATAAGATGGTGGTGTCTTATGCTATTGTAGAATCAGTTAGAGGTTATAAATCTCCTTAGTGGGATTACATATATTTTCACTTAGGTTTTGTGATGAACTTTTACTTGGTGATATTCTCATAACATGGAATGTTTATCTAGTATGTGAAATTACCAAATGTTTATGTCATTAGAGTGATGACATAATATATCCTTTTTTGTAGCGCCATTATTAGACACATGATTTTAACATGGTTTCATGTTATAACCTTAGCTAAAATTAAGTTGTATAAAATAGAATTTGTAAATAGGCTTTGGTGATACAAGCAATATGTTCTCATTACCATGCTATAGCAATGAATGCTTATTGGTCATAATGTCATTTTTAGTGAGTTTACTTCCATTGCTTAAGCAAAGTAGTAATCTAGATTAATGGTCTTCATATGTGGATCCACATTTTGGATTATGGGTTATAATATTAATGGTTTCATAGTGTTTTAGATATATGACATGTTTGCTTAAGGTTTATTAATTCAAATGTTATAATGTAACTCTTGTTATTAGAAGTTGGTTAAATTGTCATTAATGATTATATGAGATTGATTAGTCATTGGTTATGTTAATTATGTGCATACTTAAATTTAAATCTTATCTTTGCCAATGAGCTTCATGATGTGCATTGTGTTGTGACTATCAAGATGTGAATAATCCATGTGTTTGTTAAATAATCCCAAAATGAAAATGAGAGTTAGTAGAATATAGAAACCTTTAAGTTAACACTTAGTTATATGATTAAATAATCTGCCTTAGAAATGGTTTACTAAATCATACTTTTTTCTTAATAAACATCTGAGTTACTACACACAAGACTATCTAAATAGTGAACTTGTGTGGGCATATGCATGCTTTTTGAATGGCATGAAATACCTATGTTTATTTAATAACATAGTAGGATAAATAATAGATAATTAATCAAATTTAGGTTTGAGACCCCTATGGATGGATCATGGGATGGTGATCCACTAGCATGTGGAGTAAATTATTTCCTCAATGGGAATTGTAAACTTATTCTATAATAGGCTCATGTGTTTGATGTCATCCACCTTGAGTTAATTATATTGTAATTCATTTAATGTAATGTGAATAATTCTAAAAGAATGAAGAGGAGATACACAAGATCCACAGGATCAATCCAAGAGATATAACCCACAACAAATAACCTACAAATAATACCAAAGAATAAAATATATTTCTCTCACACCTAAAAAATAGGTGAAAATCCTATAAATTCTCTGTATTCTCTCATTAATCTCTCGTTATTTTCTCATAGATTGTAAAGTATATATAATACAAATAGTTTGTTTTATGATAAAAAACTATTTGTTGTGATTACAAAATAGAGAAAACAAAATATTTATTTTCGCATACTACGAACAAATATATTGTTGAGAGATTCTCAACAATAAAAAAAATTAACCTAGGTAAATAAAATTAACCCTAGGTAATAAATAACTTACCCTATTATCCCTAGGTACGCTTAAATATTCATTATTCCAACACCCTCCCTTAAGTGAAACACAAGGAGAATGACAAACAAATATGGGTCCCAGCTACTAGGCCTAATAAGGTACCCATGTACAAACCAATCAAAATATATGAAAAATATAGGAAGGAAGGACTTCATGGGAAATCCCCCCAAGGACAACTTCCTTCACCCCAAGCATTACTCAAAATTGAAGATGACGAGGAGAAGCCAAAGGTTTAGTGAAGATGTCTGCAATCTGCTCAGCTATAGGCACAAACTCCAAAGAAAGAACTCCATCCTAAATAAGATGTCAAATGAAGTGCATGTGAATCTCAATGTGTTTTGCCTACTGATGCTCAACAGGATTGTTTGAAATAGCAATCACACTTTGGTTGTGTAATAATCGCTTTCTAGATGAGATGAAGTTTTTTGATTGAGTTTCAATTTGGTAGAAATTCTATTTTTGCAAATTGTATATATAACATTGCATAAACAATAAATAACCACTCAAATGGGAATTATGCATGAACAGACCACTATACTCAAAGGTTAAATTCACTTTATTTAGATTGAGATTTATACTGGTTTGTACTTCAGACTTTGCTATGTTGATTTGAGCATAAATAGGACTGTTATTAGATAGATTTGTACAAGAAACAAGTGCAACAGTGCCCAAAAATAGATCACAACTTATCAAAAAATTATATCAAATTAATACTTGCTCAGAAATAATTATCAGACTAATTTTAAACTCAGCATAACCTTCAATGGTGGATTACAACATTCTCAGAGTGATAGAATACCATAGAAACATAAACTAACTTTTGTTTCTAGACAGGACAAATTTTAGACTTAATTATTTCAACATTTACATAGCAGAATCATTATTCTAATTTACAATAGAAGCAACCAAAATTCATAATCAAATTCTCAAACTTGGAGATATGAATCACTCTAAGTATAAGATGGCAACTGGACATTACTTGTCATTGAAGAAGAGTCTTGATGACTCCAAGGCCCTCCAATTATCTCCTTAAGATGTAACACCTCCTACAGAAAGCCCCACATGAACTATAGAGGTTACCTTGACAGTCTGCTTCCTTGTCTATCAAACCTGGGTGGGTCACATTTGATTTGAATTTAACACCTAATAAATTAATTCCATACTTCTGCTAACTAACAAAAATGTATTCATAAGAATTTATCAAGCCTTAATGAAGTGCGTCCTCTTAATAATATTAGCACCTTACAAGCAGGTCCGACTTGGAGAATTCATGGCATATATTTCAGCTATTTCTTTGACTTATCTCCTGATGGTTCCAAAATGGCTTCCCTTTTGGTATTATATTTAACCTTTGTCTTTATCGACCAGCTGCCAATTTGGATTTATCCAAAAGCCCGATACCTATATGAATTTGATCCCTCTTGAATGATAATATCTTTCCCACACTTTGCATAAGTGCCATGATTATAGAGGAAATCGAAAAAATATTGATATTTAAATAATTTTAATCCAAAAATTCAAATGCTCAACTGCTCTTATATTATTCAATTCCATAATAAAAACCCAGTCTAAAAATATCCTTTGATTCTGAAAGCTATCAAGAACCCTAAAATCAAAGATTGTAATGACTGCCACTAAATGAAAATAGATATCCCTTGATATATCAAATTAATCTTGGAAATTTTGTATTCGAAGAAGACACACAATATTTCCCAAAAATAGCTCTCCTTAGCGAATGACCTTTGAAGCCCCAAATCTGAATTAATAAGCTCAATGTGAACTCCGTTGTGAATCCACTCCTGAAAAGAGCTAGGTTTTCATCCAACCTTTTGCCAATCTACTGAAGGTTTTCATCCTCAGAGATTTAGCTAAATTAGAGATTCAAGCTTTGCCATAATGCATCAAAAATATTACTCAACAACTGATCCAATTGCTTTGCCCTCAACTTCTTTTAAAGGTTCCAAGGAATCTTTTAGAAGAAGCCAACTTGAAACTAACTCCAACTTCTAAAAGAAACTTATTTAATAAAGTGACCTTTTTAATATTTTATTATTTCCATTTTAATAAAATAATTAATTAAAGTCATCCTTTTGAAATATTATTAATTTTTGGACAACTTATTTTAATTAAATTAATTAAATCACTTTATCATAATTTTGGGGACATTATAGTCCTCCCTTCCTGGAGATTGCTTGTCCTCAAGCAATTCGCACCTGATACTCAACACCATCTTCTAGGATCCCATATCATTCTCAAAAATTTGCAAACTCTACTATTTGAAACACTATGCTACAATATATCTGTGAATAATTTCTCCTTATCTCTCATAGATAGTAGTGTGATAATTCTCAATATGTAATTAACAAACTCACCATCAAATACTTTAGTCTTCACAGAAGACTGCTGCGCTACTCTGATTATCATGCTCTCCAAATCCCAATAAGGATGATGACTCATAATTGGAAGTGAAAATGTCATGCAACATATAAAATCATATACTTAATCATTCATAAAATGAGCCTCCATCCTCTTTGTTGTCACAACACTTGGAGCACCATTTGCTATAGCTCTCAATACAATCTTCTTCCCATCTGATGTGAAATCTAGCTCCATCTCTATACCATGATCAAAACCTCTATCTGGAGGTACCCTTGAAGGTATGTTACCAAATACTCTCCTGTGACAGTCCATCACTGACTGAATATCAACATGAAATACCCAGTTATCCTGAGGTGTGGGTGTTTTGGACTTAACCAAACAATATGTAGCCCAAATCACATCATTATGTCTAATAATAGTCTCCATCTTGCAAGATGACACCTCCTTAGGTCCACCATCTAATGCTTCCCTCAAGATAATCTTCTTTCCCCTAGAAAGGAACTCTAACAGCATACGGTGGTGATCAATAATGTAACACCTAGTACCCTGTAACCATTACATGCCCAAGACCACATCATAATCCTCTAAGGGAAGCACATAAAAATCATTAGTCATATTATAATCCCCCATTTGAATACTAAGCAATGAAATCTATTTGGTACAACCTAGAACCACACCATCTACCACCTTTACTCCAAAACCACCAAACTCCTCATATTGTAATCCATGCGTCTCCACTAACTTTTGGTCAATAAAGTTATGCATAGCACTTGTGTCTACCAAGCTCATGACCTGCTTTTCCTTAAGTGTACCTTTCAACTAAAAGGCATGAAAGTTAGGATAACTAGAGAGGGTAGCCATAGTTACTTTCACTGATGCCATGGGCTCAGAGGTATCTAACTCCAACTATGTTTGTACCTGCTCAACATCCTCCATGCTATCTTCAATATCAGTGTCAGGTACCTCCTCATCCCCTAACTTAGATGTCACCTCAATCAAATGAACCTTTCCTTTACCCATACAATGGTGTCTGGGTTCCCAAGGTTCTTTGCAAGAAAAGCATAACTTTTTCCTTCTCAATTTGTTCCTTGTCTCTTGATTCATCTAAGGGGTTCTAGAAGATGACCCTTCTTTATTTTGTGGTGTGTTGGCCTTCTATATAGGCTAAGAGTCCCTAAATGGTTTCTTATCTACCTATTAAGAAGTGGGAACAGTATCCAGTCTCAATGTCACATCAATGGCCTCCTTAAGAGTGGCTCATTGGAAAGCATGTACTAGACCCTTAAGTCTATCCTGTAATCCCTCAATGAATAACATCACACTCTACCTCTGGGGCATATCAAGTGCCATAACCACAATATACTAGAACTCATTAATATAAGCTTCTACATGACTAGTCTGTCTAAGATGGGCCAACTCTCTATAATAGAGCTCTGTGTCCTTATGATCAAATAGTGTAATGAGTCACTCAGTGAACTCAGCATAGGAATGTACCAAGGCGTGATCCTAGGTGACCAATCCATGGTGCCACCAATCATATGCAATTCCCTCTAAATACAAGATAGCAAACTGAATAGCCTCATGCTCAAGCATGGACCGCAAGGATAGATATATGTCTAGCTTGTGGACCCAAGCTTGTGCACTTATATCACCCGAGCCATCATATGTAGCCAATGTGATCTTCCCAATAGCTCTATTGAGGCCAAATTTTTGCTACTAGGGTGATTTATAACCATGATCTCCCTTGAATCTAGCTGTATCTCTATGTTGCACATAATACTAGGGAAGAGGGAAAACATCCCTAACCTCTGGGGGTAGAGCTCTCCACTTAGCTGTGGCTACCAAAATAAACTCCTACAACCCAACCTTTGGTTGCTCCACCTATGCTGGTTATTCACCTAGTACAAACTAAGGAAGCAATGGTCTATTCTTAGTAGGTGTACGATGGTGATTCTACCTAGAGGAATAAAGGGAGCTCCCAACTGAAGAATGGGACTGATGGCTATGCTGACTGGACTGATGGCTATGATGACTGCTTGCCACTAAAATTGATCTACTCCACCTACCTCTATGTCTATCCACCTCCAAACATTCCAAGGTATCCTATAATCTGTCTAAAGCCTGAGTGATCCTAGGCTGAGTAGTGATGAGAGTCCTCACCATCTCTCTCTCTTCCTCATCCTGATTTCTTCAAGCATCCCCTTGTTCTTTTGCCATAATAGCTCCCTATTCTATTCCAAACTCATGCTTATACTGAGCTCTTCTATGTTTATAATACCTATGGGTTATATCAATTCTTCTTAGATGCATAGAAATAAAATATATTCACCCCTACAGGTTGGCAAGAAGCATGGTTCTTATACCACTGTAATAATCCCTTTCTAGATGAGATGAAGTTTTTTGATTGAGTTTCAATTTGGTAGAAGTTTTATTTTTGCAAATTGTATATATAACATTGCATGAACAATAAAAAACCACTATACTCAGAGGTTAACTTCACTTTATTTGGACTAAGATTTATACTGGTTTGTATTTCAGACTTTGCTATGTTGATCGGAGCATAAATAAGACTATTATTAGACAAATTTGAGCAAGAAACAAGTGCAGTAGTGCCCAGAAATAGATCACAACTTATCATAAATTTATATCATATTAATACTTGCTCAAAAATAATTATCAAACTAGTTCTAAACTCAGCATAACCTTCAATGGTAGATTACAACATTCTCAGAGTGATAGAATACCATAGAAACATAAACTAACTTTTGTTTCTAGATAGGACAAATTTTAGACTCATAATTATTTCAACAACATTTACATAGTAGAATCATTATTCTGATTTGCATCAAAAGCAACCAGAATTCATTATCAAATTCTCAAACCTGGAGATATGAATCGCTCTAAGTATAAGATGGCAACTAGACATTACTTGTCATTAAAGAAGAGTCTTGATGACTCGAAGGCCCTCCAGTGATCTCCTTAAGATGTAATGCCTCCTACAGAAAGCCCCACATGAACATTTAGAGGCTACCTTGACAGTCTGCTTCTTTGTCTATCAAACTTGGGTGAGTCACCTTTGATTTGAATGTAGCACTCAATAAATTAATTCCATGCTTTTGATGACTCACAAAAATGCATTGATAATAATTTATTAAGACTTAATGAAGTGCGTTCCTCTCAATAATATTAGCGTCTTACAAGCAGGTCTCGACTTGGAGAATTCATGGCATCTATTTTAGCTATTTCTTTGACTTATCTCTTGATGGTTCTAAAATGGCTTCCCTTTTGATATTATATTCAACCTTTGTCTTTATCGACCAGCTGCCAATTTGGCTTTATCCAAAAGCCCAATACCTGTATGAATTTGATCCCTCTTAAATGATAATATCTTTCCCACACTTTGCATAAGTGCCATGATTATAGAGGAAATCAGAAAAATATTGATATTTAAAGAATTTGAATCCAAACATTTAAATGCTTAGATGCTCTTATATTATTCAAATCCATAATAAAACCCCAGTCTAAAAAAATCCTTTGATTCTAAAAATTATCAAGAACCCTAAAATTAAAGATTGTAATGACTGCCACTGAATGAAAATAGATATCCCCTGATATATCAAATTAATCCTAGAAATTTTGTATTTGAAGAAGACACACAAGATTTCCTAAAAATATCTCTCCTTAGAGAATGACCTTTGAAGCCCTGAATCTAAACTAATAAGCTCAATGTGAACTCCGTTGTGAATCCACTCCCGAAAAGAGCTAGGTTTTCATCCAACCCTTTTCCAATTTGCTGAAGATTTTCATCCTCAGAGATTTAGCTAAATTAGAGCTTCAAGCTTTGCCATAATGCATCAAAAATATTACTCAATAACTGATCCAATTGTTTTTCCCTCAACTTCTTTTAAAGGCTCCAAGGAATCTTTTAGAAGAAGCCAACTTGCAACTAACTCCAACTTCTAGAAGAAACTTATTTAATAAAGTGACCTTTTTAACATTTTATTATTTCCATTTTAATTTAATTAAAATAATTAATTAAAGTCATCCTTTTGAAATAATATTAATTTTTGGACAACTTAATTTAGTTAAATCACTTTATCATAATTTTGGGGACATTACAAGTTGTCAGACCAAAGAGTAGTAGGACCCTGCTGTGTGAAGCCAAACTCTCCAAGCAACTACCGAAGCCAAAGTGTCTCCTGACTAGCTTTGACAGCACCTCAATACTCAGCCTCAGTAGAGGACAATGCAATAGCAGACTGCATTTTGTATTCCCAAGCAATTAGACCTGAACCAAGTTTGAAAGCAAATCTGCAAGTGGATTTGCGAGTGTCAACATCACCAGCCCAATCAGAGTTAGTGTATCCAACAAGCTGTGTAGAACTCTATGGTTTGTAATGTATACCAAAGTGAGTGGTGCCTTGAATGTAGTGCAAAATACTATTGGTTACTTGCCAATGACTCTCATGAGGCTCATGTGAGAACCGAGAGACAATGTTCATAGTAAATGTGATGTCAGGATAGGTATGAGTTAGGTATAAAAGACTACTTACAAGTTGCCTATACAAAGTTGGATCAACAAGAGGAGTCATACAAGTGGCAGATAACACAATACCTAACTGATATGGAGTGGGGGTAGGCTTACAATTAGCCATGCCAAATCGATGAAGAAGATTTGTCGCATACTTTTGATGTCTAATAGAGATGCCCTCAGAAGGCTCAAAAACTTGAAGACCAAGAAAATAATGTACAAGTCCCAGATCTGTCATATCAAACCTATCTTCCAACTTGTCCTTGATATCATCTATCAAAGAATTTGAACTG
This sequence comes from Torreya grandis, assembly GCA_037957365.1. Taxonomy (NCBI): domain Eukaryota; kingdom Viridiplantae; phylum Streptophyta; class Pinopsida; order Cupressales; family Taxaceae; genus Torreya; species Torreya grandis. Next base: position 923,676 of record JARHVA010004238.1, on the reverse strand, counting down.
CCAGTGAGGATGAGATCATCAACATACAAAACCAAAATGACAAGATCCTCACCTTGCTTCAGGATGTATACATTGTGATCTGACTCACAATAAATAAAACTAGAACTCAAAATAAAACTATCCATCTTCTCGTACCAAGCTCTAAGAGCTTGTTTGAGGCCATAAAGAGAATGATAGAGTCGACAAACCAATGATGAGTCTTGTACAAGTCTTAGAGGCTACTCCATATAGATCTCCTTGTGGAGATCACCATGCAAGAAAGCACTCTTCACATCCATCTAAAAATTTGACCAAGAATGTGAAGCATCAAGAGAGAGTACAAGCTAAATAGAATCCATTTTAGCTACAAGGGAAAAGGTCTCAGAGTAATCAACTCCTTCAACCTATGAAAAACCCTTAGCTACTAATCTAGCTTTGTACTTATCTATTGATCCATCTACAACATATTTGGACCTATAGACCCATTTACATTTTACAAGTTTTCTTCCCTTAGGAAGAGGGACAAGATCCCAAGTATCATTCTTCATCAATGAATAATACTCATCATACATTGCAACATTCCACTCGGGTATACCAATGGCCTCAGAAAACAACACTGGATAATTTGTATAAGCTTGTCCCAATAGAGCAACACCAGATGTCTCTGAGTGAGTGTGATGAGAATCAGATGGATCACCAATGAAAGAACCAGTTGCTTGTAGAGTACTCTTTGCCCACTTGGGCAAAGGTGGTGAAGAATATGGCTGTGGTGGCTAAACAAGTGAAACATCATCATCATCATCATCATCATCATCATCATCATCATCATCATCATCAACAACAACAACAATAGAAATAAAATCATCACTATCTTTGGTAGAATAAGGAAGGGGAGAAGAACTAGATGTACACTCCTGTGGAGTGGGTAGCTCATCAACCTGAACATCCCATCAAAACAACACATCATGTGTGACAGGATCAAAAAGATGGTAAGATTTTACATCTTCACAATAGCCAACAAAAATGAGTGGTTGTCTTTTCTTCTCCAATGCTTTACGTTTGTCATCAAGAACAAATGCCCATGCATGACTCCCAAAGATGCAAAAAATTTAAATATCAGGCTTGATCCCAGACCAAGCTTCTTCAGGTGTCATATTTTTCATAGCTTTGTGAGGCATATGGTTTTGAATGTAGTTTGCACTATTTACAGCTTCAACCCAATATTGTGGACCCAAATTTTTAGAGTGAATCATACAATTAGCCATCTCTTTCAATGTTTGATTCTTCCTCTCTATTACACCATTTTGTTGAGGAGTGTGTGGTACAGTGAACTAGTGTTGTATCCCATGCTCAATACAAAAATCATAAAAAGAATTACTATCATATTCCCCCCCATTTTCAATGCATATCTTCTTAAGCGAAAGAGATGATTATTTTTCAACAAAGGCTTTGAAAGCCTTAAAAGTCTCAAAAACTTCACTTTTCAACTTGAGAAAATATACCCAAGTTTTACGAGTGAAATCATCAATGAATGTGAGTGCATATTTAGCCCCTAAAAAATAATGAGTTGGAAAAGTCATCAAATCACTATGAACCAACCCTAAGGGTGCATTTGCATGTGTGGCCTTACCAACTGGAAATGGATCCTGGTTTTGTTTACCAACTAGACAACTAAGACACACCCCATCAATACATGAGACCTTAGGAAGGCCTTTTACAAGATGTTTTGTACTCATTTGTTGCATATATCCATAACTCAAATGCCCTAATCTCTCATGCCACAATTTGCTGAGATTATTACCAGTGTTATAAGTGAAGAACCAAAAGACATAAAAGACTCAAACTTATCAAAAGTATAGAGATCTTGTAGTATGGTCTGTTGTACCTATAGCAACTATCTCACTAGGATCATTGCATTCTCTTATTACAACATCATGTGAAGTAAACTCCATAATTTTACCTACCAAAATTACATATTTGATAAATAAAGAGAAGATTAGAAGAGATTTGGGGTACAAGCAATACATTGTTAAAACATTCATCCTATTTGTCAATAGTACCAGATCCCAAAACGTCAATCTGTGAGGAGTTACCCATAACAATATGTGATGTACTGCAATCTATAAGAGAAGACAATAGATCCTTAGAATGTATGAGATGGTGAGAATCACCTGAGTCAAAAATCCACTAATCATGACATGAAGATACAGCCCTGGCTGAAAGTGCTTTCCCTTTTCTGGCATGAGAAGTAGAAGGAGATGGAAACGGAATGGAAATTTTGTGTTGTCTAACCATTGCCTCTAATGCTTCCATCTTCTTAAAAAATCTACTTTCATCATGATTAGGACCACCACAAAAATTGCATGGACCAAATGTTTTCTTCTTTTGCTTAAAGGACTTTTTGGTCTTAGTAGATTTAGAATGATGAGGTGTCTGGGTGGTGGACTCTGTAGGGTTATTTGAAGGTGCTTGCTTTTGTTTAGACTTAGGTGAAGGTTTTTCTTTAGAAGAATTAGCAACTAGAGCATGACTAGGACTAGGTAGAGCATCTAAAGCCATTAATTTAGTTTGCTTCCTAGTCAATCTTTAAGAAAAAACTTCAAAGGAAAGATATTTGAATTCATCACCTAATGTATCCATCATAGTATAAAAAGCAGAGGAAAAAACACTATATGGTCCTTTCAACTTTGACAAAATCATGAAAATGCACTCCTAATCACTTTTATCCTTGTCACCAGCTTTCAATTGTGACATAATAAATTTGAATTTTTCCAAGAATTCATCTATTGAAGGAAAATCTAATGGAGAGAGAGTACTCAATTCTGCATCTAATTGCAAAATTTTAAACTCATTAACTTTGCCAAATAGGTTTTTAAATTTTTCCCATACCTCTTTTGGCATAGTAGCATCTGCAATGTGAAATTGAAGATTATCTGAGACATTGAGGCAAATCAATCCAAGAGCCTCATCCTGCTTACAACCATATGCATATTTGTCTTTTTTAGTGGTGAATGCCGCAAGTGTTGTTTCAGAAAAAATTCTCCATAAGCCCTTTGATTGAAGGAGTTGTTGCATTTTCAACTTCCAAACATGGTAATTTTTAGAGTTTATGGGTTCAAGCAATCGGGATTCCATTCCCAAGGAAGATGATGATGTTGACAAGAACAACCTAGACATTCATTTTTCCTCAAAACACCCTTCTCGTTACAATTTAATGTCTCTCGACGAAAAAAAAATTAGCCTTAGCTTATACAAAAGTTTAAAAAATGGCTTTATGCAAAAAAAATGTAGGGGGATTTGACCCCAAGACTTCCTCCCTACAAATTTTTAACAAAATACCTCTAGCGACTTTAGCAAAGTCAATTTTGTACTTTTAAAACTAGAGACTTGCATTTAAAACACTAAAAATTAAGAAATTAATTAAAAAATAAGCCAAAATGACTCACACATGTGAGATAAATGCTGAATAATCTTTGGTTTTATCATAAATAATCTCTTGTTCCAGCAAGGCGTGGTGATCAGGGAAATTTTTGAGGAATTTTGTAAATACTGGCCAAGGAAAAACACCTCCAAGCAAATTCAGAATTAGCTCCCCAAAGGATTGTACAGCCTGATCCAAATCCATACTTCTCAGTTGGAAATGAAAACCTGGGAAGTCTACTAACACATAAAATTTTCAGATTTTGATTTTATGTAGTATAAGGTGTTCAAATGGATAAAATTGTATGGCTATGCTGCAGACCAAAAACAGATTTTCAAATTCTTGTTGTAACCTTACAAAACACTATATGGCCTGGTCCAAATCCATACTAATTTATATGGAATGAAAGCTAGCATAGTCAACTTTAATGAACAAGTGTCAGATTGCCAAAAAAAATGTTTGTACGATCTGTTACATCAAAAAATCGTATAGGTACTGCAGTCTGCCAAAAGGAACTAGTTAGCTGGTTTTTGAAGGAAAGAGTTGTACAGCCAACATGGAATGAAAAAATTCAAGTTAAAATGGATTCCTGACTTGATTTTATATGCCCCTATGTAAAAAAATTCTGGTTTTGGAAATCTGTACAGTCATAAATGAGCATAAAGTACAAAAAATTTCAAAAAAACTTGTAAACAAGAACCAAAATGTGAGAGAATAACAAATATCTGTAACACATCAATAAAATAATGTTTTTTACTATGTTAATAGATGAAAAATGATGAAAATATTATAGGGAAGAGGCTCTTCAACTAGAACTCCAAGCTCTGATACCATGAAAGAATGAACAGGGGATACACAGGATCCACAGGATCAATCCAGGAGATAGAACCCACAACAAATAACCTGCAAATAATACCAAAGAATAAAATATATTTCTCTCACACCTAAAAAATAGGTGAAAATCCTATAAATTCTCTATATTCTCTCATTAATCTCTCTTTATTTTCTCATAGATTGTAAAGTATATATAATACAAATAGTTTGTTTTACGACAACAAACTATTTACTGTGATTACAAAATAGAGAAAACAAACTATTTGTTTTCACATACTACGAACATATATATTGTTGAGAGATTCTCAACAATAAAAAAAATTAACCTAGGTAAATAAAATTAACCCTATGTAATAAATAACTTACCCTATTATCCCTAGATAAGCTTAAATATTCATTATTCCAACAAATTCTTCATCATGGATCATTATACTATGTATGTGGCCTTCATCAATTTAGGGGATGAAAGTGTAATTAATATTTTCTAAAGACCCTGGATCATAGTATGGTGATTAATAAGGATAGGATAAGGACTAGTCCTCATGTGGGTGTTTCCCCAAAAGGTATTAGATCCTTTAGTTTATGCCACATTGGCTTTAGAAATTGATTAGAAATATCCACTCACTAACCTCATGATATGATAAAATTTGTCTAATCAAGATAGCAAGTTAGACCCTTATGTTCAGTCTTTGGTCTATACATTAGTATTGTACTTCTATCATATCCTATTTACTTTTCTAACAATTAAATAATTAGACATTCTTGGATGTACTCATGATCATAGGCTTATCCATTTGGGATAATTGGGATGTTGGTTGTGGGTTTCTAGTTCTTCCTATAAATTTTCCAATGAGATATATTGCATTACATTAATTTTATGCAATGGGACCATTTCATGTTTCATTGTTCTGAAAGTTAATTCAAAATATTTTTTTGGGTTGTTTCATTAGGTTATTTATCTTAGCTCATGTTCACCTAGGTATCTATTTATTCCCACCCATTTATGTGTGGATATTTTATTTGTCTTATTTTAGATATTATTGGATATTACATATTTATATCTTAGATATTATGGGGATAATTTCTAATTATTTCTATCCTTTAGGCATAGTTATCTCTTAGTCCTAAGCTTGATCTCTAGTTTGATCTCTAGCTTGATCTCTGAGTTAGGATTGATAGCTTAGTTTGATCTCTTAGTTATGATTGATCTTCTTTTCCTATATATTCAAGGATCATTTATTGTCTTTTCATGGAATCTATGGAGATGGAACTGTAGATGGAAGCTTTAGAGATATAAACTATTTATCACTATATGTTTTATTTGTGTATAATATACTATAATATTATTTGAATAATACATCAATTGATTTTACTATGGTAATGGTTTTTGGTTTTGACCCTAAGTGAGATTTTTATAAACTATTTCATGGTATAAGAGAAAGGTTTCTAAAAATGATTATTCAACATCTTAGGTTCTCCTTACTCAACATCCATTTTTAAAGAAATTTATTTTTTTATGTGTGTTTTATATTTTAGATAAATTTTGGAGATGAAAGGAGTAAATAAAATCTCACCAATGTATCCATATTATCTAATAAAGACATGATCACCTCCAATTTCATCCCATTTGGATATTAGAGGCAAGATCTACAAGCTTTTTGAAAATTTTGTTTTTAGTTTAAAATGTCTATTTTTTTTATTGTAAAAAATTATAGATGGTCTCTCAAAATATTTTTTGGGTTATGTGCATCTTGTTTTCTAATTTATATAATATTTTAAAAAAATTAATTTCATTAATAATGGCAAAATTTATCACAATTTTATTGCACAATGTTATTTGGAAAACATACAAAAAAAATTTATTTAATTGTGAGAAAAATGTTATTGATCACTTAAAACCATTTATATATTTTGTGTACCTTGTTCTAATATTTTTATAAAATTTTGGAAGTTAAAATTTCATTAAGACTTGAAAAAATTATCATAATTTATTTGAGCAATACTATTTAAATCAAAAATCCTTGTAGGGAGATTTTTTTTATTTTTTAAAACAATATCCTTGGATGATTTTTTGATTATTTTTGTTAAAAAAATATTTTGTATTTGGGAGGCATAAGGATATATTTTATTTCTTGTCCATGTACCTTTTTTTCTAATCTCATTTGTCAAACACTGGAGGGTGAGGCCCAATTTAGTAGGTGGCCAAAACCCTTCATACGCAAACAAAATTACTCCCTCATTGGTTTCACCATTTTGATTGCAATTATGGATACATTTTTGACTGAGTTTGGCATCCCTTTCCAATCTACCTCGCATTTTATTTTTGTTTATTTTTCCATCCCCTCTTATGTAGGCATCTTTGTTGGCCATTTATATTTGATTTAGGATGGATTTTAGATCACTTGTGTTAACACCATCATTATTTATGAGGATTTTACTATCATGGTTCTTTCATTGTTCATATCTCCTCATAAAAACACTTTATTTCACTCGTGTTCATTTATATATACACTTTCAAATGCATTTTTTGTAGATCCCAATGTCCTTTTACAAGCTACCTCACATTTTACTATTGTAGATGTTTTCATCCACTCCTATGCAGGCATCTTCATCCACCATTTCTATTGAATTTGGGATAGATTTAAATCACTTGTGATAGCACTATCATTATTTATGAGGGGTTTACCATCATGTTTCCTCCATTGTTTATATCTCTTCATAAAAATAGTTTATTGCACTCATGTTCATTTATCTATACACTTGCAAATTCATTTTTGGTCGGGCATGATGCCTTGCATTGTTTGAGTACATTTTTTAAGCCACTTGTCTTTTTGGCCCCATTGTTCTCTTGTTTTGAATTAAATATCATGATTGGAAATATTATATTGTATATAGTGTCTTATTTTATTTTGTATTTTTGTGTATGGGATATATTGTACTTACATTAAATTATAAAGTGCCATAGGGAGTTTACTTTTATAGCCTAGTATATCTTCATGTGTGTGTACCTTAATTTGTGTACCCTTTGCTATTTTAGTTATTAGTGTCTCCCATCACCAAGAGAGCCATCCTCTTGAGAAATTTTATATACATTTTTTAGATTCATCTTGTGTACATGGGTATCTTATTTAGACACTTTAGTTTTATAACCCATATGAGGATTGTTATGTCTCACTAGCATTCTTGTTGAATTTTTATGTAGTGTTACCATTTTGACATCACCACCAGTCTTTGTGCTCACTTATAACCATTTTTTGTCCAATAATTAAAGGATTTCATTGCCATATTCTCCAAATTTAGCATTGAGGGAGGGTGTTTAGGCAATCCTTCATTGGGTTCATCATTCTACCTAGTATTCTAGTGGACAGTATTCATAATCATTAATCCTTGTATTGAACACCATTCTTACTTCAACATGAAGGTTATAGTGACTCAACATCCATGTATCTTGAAAATATGGATTCACATTCATAGGGACACTTGTCTTTACACTACATCATATTTTTTGTATGGATACCTCATCAGGCCTTCTTATCAAGACCCATTTCATTCTTTCTTTTATCTCTTTTGTGGGAGGGGGGAATTTTAAATTCTTATGGTTTTTTTTTTTCTTTCTCTACTTTATGAGAGATTATTTCATATATATATATATATATATATATATATATATATATATATATATATATATATATATTGTACATGAGTACCTAATCAGCCCTTGTTGTTAGGAATCATATAATGGATATGTCACTCCATTTTTAGCCCCTAGCTTCACTTGAGGAGGGTGTTAGAGTAGGTTATTTACCATAGAACATATTCACCTATGTATTTATTTATTGCCATCCACTTACATGTGGATATTTCATTATATATAATTTTAGATATTATGAGATATTAAATATTTATCTCTTAGATATTATCGGGAGGGTAAGTGCACAAAGTTGGGGGACAAAAAGTGGCCTACTTATGGACATAATTTTTCTAAAATTTTAGAAATCTGAACTTCTGTAGATAATTTGAGATATCTACACTCTAAATTCAATGATGGTGTAAGAACATGAAATGTAGAATTTTAAGTCTAGTTACTAAAACACTAAATTGTTTTAAAAATAGTTAAGTATAACTAGATCAAACATCTAAAATTTTAAGAGGAAATCCTAATTTTTTAGAAAATAGAGTAGATAGATGGTTGTGTGGAAAATCATTTTTCTGAGCATCATTTAATTTTCTTTAAAACCCTTTGGGGAAAATTTAGATAAGATCTTTTAGTGTGTGACCTATATTTTTTCATATTTTTTCAATTAATACTTTTTTTTATGAATTTTTCAAGTAAATAGATCCTAAAAACTAACAAAAATAGATAGTAATCCGTGTGATGCACCTAACTACATCAAAAAAAATGAAAAACCAATTTTATTTTTTAATGTGTGTATAATTAGGTCTAGTTTGTGACCATATAAGTTGTTTTAAACTTGGATCAAATAAATAAAAATTAAATGAACATGTATAGGTATGTATGTTTGTATTATTTAGTAGCCTAAAAAAGTATAGTTAAAAATCAAAATAGTTTCAAATCTTAAATTAGTCCAAAAATTATAAAATTCATATTTTTGGAAAGAAGAGAGCATGTTCGTCATGATGGTATTAAGTTTTTAAATTTTAACATTAAAATTATAAACATATTTGGTAATAAAAGTTGAATTTTATATTTTTTATCGTAACTCTCAAAACTTGACTGTACATTGACAATTGAAGCCTTTGGATCAGAAATCCAAGCCATTCCTGAGCCAAAAGGTGTGGGAATTGAATTTAAATTCAAATAGCATGATCATGTTAACAACATGATCATGGTAGTAATATGATAACATTTTTAATTGTGTAACATGATCATGTTACATAATAATGGGATCACATTAATAAGGTGATTGAATTATATATTCTCAACACCTTAAAACCTGAATCTATATTTTGACCTACTAAAGGATCCATTAAGCCTAGTAAGCTTAATATCAAAGTTTAGTTGATTAAGATTATTTTTTGGGATCAATGTTCTTGTCAATACTTGATAACATTGAATGATAATTAGAGATGTATTAACCTATGATTCAATTTATTATTCATTTGACATGAGTTTAATCTTCCTTAAAATGCAAATAGTCCTAGTTAATCCTATACAAGGTCAAGAAGTCAATAGTTGATTTTTGGTGATCCACTAATCCAAATCACTCATAATTTGGTATATTTTATTCATTTTTAATTTTTTACATGATTAAATAAATTATATTGTCCAAAAATTGATTGGATTATAAGGATCCTCTGACTGAGTACTAATGGACCTAGAGTATTAGGTTTGAAAGAAAGTTCAGTGATATTATAGATGTTTAAGGATTAGTTATTTGAAAGTTGGTATTTGAAAAGGAATTTATATTCATCACAAGATTAAAATTATATTTTGGAACAACAAAATATAAATCAAGGGTCTTTGTATTTTGTGTCAAGAGTGTATATAGTCCTAAAAGAGGCTAAATTTGGTTAAATAGGACTGCATTAGTTTTTGTGGATAATTAGTGATTTCTGGAACTTGTAAAAAACTTTTATAAACTTTGTAGTATTGTTTGAGTCTCTATAAATATTATTTGAGTCAGTAAGTGAAGTTTATAAGGATCTATTTTCAAGGTATATCAATGCATTAGTACCCTATTTTACATATAAGAAGTTATCTTTTGTCAAGTTCAAAGATGTCATAAACATACATGTTGAAAACATACATACCTTATTATATAATTATTTTATCATGAGATGTCATAAAATGCATTTTTTAAACCTATGGCCAAAACCTAGCCTTTGGAATACCAATCTAGCTATGCATTTAAAGTAAATTAGGGTTATTTCAAGCCCCTTCAACCTAATTACATGACTATAAAATGTGAATTGGGGGTTGATCAGATCTAATTTAATTATCTAGGTTAAATCAAAGAAAAATAATTTATTTATATGCAAGCTATACATGTATAGAATGTGTTTTTGAGATCAATAAACTTGAAGTCATCAGCTAATGATTGCAAATGTCTATTAGTTTAATTATGGAGGTAATTAGGGTCAAGATGAGCCACGTGAACACATTTTAAATTATATATTCAATGTGATTTGGAGTGAAATTAACTCAATGTAATGTCATATATAACTAACCAAATAGTTGATTCATTTAATCTAGGAGGCATTTGAGGCCAATTTAAACCCCTTAAAGAGCAAGATATGATTTAGGGAAAAATTAAAAGTTTAATTCTATCATGAATTGATCTAATTAGTCAAATTGTGTAATTAGGGGCATGATTTGGGAAAAATTTAACCCCTAAACCAAATTTATGTCTCAATCAATAGTATAACATGTATGCAACATGTATGGCTTAATTGACCCCACTTTCATAAAAAATGCAAACATGTTTAGGTAATTATCAAAAATAGATGAACAAGTGGCTCACATTTTATTTAATTGATCCGTAAACTCCATTGATTCAACTCAAATTGAAGTTCAAAATATGAATACTGATTTCTCAAAACTGATACAAATTCTTGAAAAAACTCAAAAGAACTTGCAAAATGTTTTGGAATAAATCATTCTCGGTTATTGAACCATTTTTTTAATAACGTTGTGTTATAATTATCATAATTAAAATTACTTGCATGAGTTCATTTACTAATTAAACCAAATTAGCAAACTGAAACAAAATCATGCATCAAAATGACAAATTACCAAGAAACACGAAACGTGATAATAGAGTTTGGCTCAAAAAATGGTGCCTACATCTTTGGGTTCTCTAAAGAAGTGGACCATTTCCATTAAGGGCATTTCAAAAACCTGGAAACAATAAACAACTTTCCAACAAGTTGATCTCTCAATGCAAAAATTCACCTTCACTATGACTAATAATCAAGCCTGGCATCTTTAAATTTCATGAGTCTTCACACCTACAAAGTTACGTTAAAAGTCCTAAAAATCTCCTCTATGGGCTTAAAAATACTCTTCCAATATGCAAATTGAATAAAAAGAGTATTAAGACTAAATCTTATGGCTGAAAAATGGATAAAAATCCATTATCTAAGCTTTTACAAAGTCTTAGCCTTTAAAAATTAAAAAACACAGTCCAGAACCTGTTTAAAACAAATACTGATTCGTGCTTTTATAATCAGTTTCAACCCTATGGTGTAGTGGCTAAGTTTCCTATCTTTTTGCCACAAGGTGAGGGGTTCAAAACTAGTTGCCCCTTCTTTTAGGTGCCTTGCATGAATTTTGAATTTTCCTCTTCCTTTTTTTGGCACATTTGAATCGGCCTCCCTTATTGTTTTGGCACTTAATCTTGAGGTTTTGTTCCATATGCATGGTGTAAGAAGAAGTCAAGGCTTTAAAAATACTTCATCTACCCACTTATCACATGGCTTTATCCACATGTTGCATGCTTAGGGAAGGGAAGAGGTTGAAAGGGTCTTTGGCTGCCCACTTGTCACGTGGCTTCAGCCACTTAAGACTCATTTGACTTGAACTCAAGCTGGGTCTTTCCTTGGAGAGCATGCCATGCCACAAGACTCACCACCTGCTTGGTCTCCCCTTCAAACTTAGTCTTTTCTTCAAACTTAATCATGCCACATGTCAACCTCCCATTGGTCCACTTGTCGCATGTAAATAATGCCACATCACTTTATGACACCAAATTTTTACTTGTAGAACCAAAACTTTAGTGACTTATAACTTTTGCATATGGTGTCCATTTTGCAAACTATGAAAAGCGTCAAAATCTCTCGATGAGATCTATGATGTGAAATCATTTTTATCAGAATATGGAAACTTTTATTTTTTCACAAATGGAGAGATCTACTTGGATCATTAATTACCTTAATGATTGGAACCTATATTTGATAAATTAAACCCTAAACCCTATACCATTTAATGTAAGCCCTAAACCCTATACCTATTACCTTAAACCCTAAGCCATAAGCCCTAAACCCCAAACCCTTTAAATTATAGACCCTAGACCAATAAATTGGGCCCCAATTAAAGTCCTTTATATATAGTATAATTAGGTTAACAAGGATGAACTTGGTCAAAATCACATCACTTATTACTATAATTGACTTTGTAGGCTCAATCTGTGATGATGTGGGGGATAATTGATCCCAAAATCACATTTTTTACTCACAGATCTAGGTTCAAAGAGCTCAAATTTTCCCCAATCACCATCATGATTCTACCTTATATACCCTAAACCCTAATCCCTAAACTTTAAACTATAAATATCAACTCTTTAAACCTTGAACCAATCATTTTATCCCAAATTAGCATCATTTAAGCTAAGAATTAAGTTCACAAGGCTTATTTTGGCCTAAATCACATGATTGATTACCCCATTTGACTAATTAACTCAATCTAAAAGATGAAATGGAGTATAATGACAACCTAAAAACATATTTTATATTCATAAGTTAGTCTAATTGATTCAAATTATCCTTAATTATCTTTGTGATCAACCCTATGTACCCTAAACCATTTATACATTAAAACCTAAGCCCTAAACTATAAATCTTAAAAACTATACCCTAAATTATAAACCATAAACTTTACCTATTCACCAATTGATTTAGTCCCAACTAACATCACTTATAGTAAGAATTAGGTTTAAACATGGTATAGAGTAATTAGACATTATATATAGGTTCTTAAACCTAAACCCTAATCCATAATCCCTAATCCCTAAAACATAAATTGTAAGCCCTATGCCCTAATTCCAGCTACATGTTGTAAACATACATGCCTTATGATATTATTAAATTTATCATGAGATTTCATAAAATTCACTTTTTAAGCCTATGGCCAAAACTTAGCCTTTTGAGTACCAATATAGCTATGCATATAATGTAAGTTGGGGTTATGTTGATCCCCTTCAACCTAATTGCATGACTAAAGATGAGGCCAATTGATTATTTTAATCAAGGAGGCATTTTACACTAATTTGAACACCTTTAAGAGAAAGATATGACTTGGGGAAAAATTAAAAGATCGATTCTATGATGAATTGATCAAACTAGTCAATTTGTGTAATTCGGGGCATGATCTAGTCAAAATTGAGCCCCTAAATCAAATTTATGTATCAATAAATTGTATAACATGTATGCAACATGTACTAACATAATTGACTCTACTTTTATCAAAAATTCAAACATGAAGGTAATTTTCATAAATAGGTGAACAACTAACTCAAATGTTCTTCAATTACCTTAGTGATTGGACCTTATATTTGATATATTAAACCCTAAACCATGTACCATTTAACTTTAACCCTAAACCCTATAACATTTACACTAAACCCTAAACCATAATCCCTAAACCCTAAACCATTTAAATTATAGACCCTAAACCAATAAATTTAGCCCCAATTAATATCTTTTATATATATATATATAATAAGAATTAGATTCACAGGGATGAACTAGGTAAAAATTACGTCACTCATTAAACTATAATTAACTTAATTGGCTCAATATGTGATGATGTGGGGGCTAATTGAGCTCAAAATCATGTTCTTAACTGATTGATATAGGTTTAAGGAGCTCAAATTTGCCCTAATAACCATCACAATTGTACCTTATATACCCTACAACCTATACCCTAAGCCCTAATCCTTAAATTTCATAATATCTAAACTTTAAACCATAAATATAAACTCTTTAAACATTGAACCAATCATTTTATCCCAAATTGACATCATTTAGACTAAGAATTAAGTTCACAAGGCTTAGTTTGGTCTAAAACACAAGACTAATTGCCACATTTGACTAATTCACTCAATTTTCACAATGACATCCAGGTTTTAATGACAACCTAAAAACACATTATATAGTCACAAATGGGTCTAAGTGATTCAAATTATCCTCATCTATATTTACAATTGATCCTGTGTACCCCAAACCATAAATACATTAAAACCTAAGCCCTAAACCATCAACCCTAAACATTCTACCCTAAATTTTAAATCATAATATTTCCCCATTTACCAATCGATTTAGTCCCAATTAACATCCTTTATCGTAAGAATTAGGTTCACATGTAATGGAGTGATTAGACATTATATACAAGTCCTCAAACCTAAATCCTATGCCCTAATCCCCAAAATCAAAATTTTAAACTCTATGCCCTAATGCCCACTACATGTCATAAACATACATGCCTTACGATATAATGGATTTTATCATGAGATGTCATAAAATTCATTTTTAAAACATTTGGTTGAAACTTAGCCTTTAGAGTTATTTTGAGCCCCTTAAACCTAATTGCATGACTATAAAATGTGATTTGTGGGTTGTTCATCTCCAATTTTCCCCAATCACCATCATGATTGTATCTTATATACCCTAAAACCTATACCCCAATCTCTAATGCTTAAATTTCTTAATCACTAAACTTTAAACCATAAATATAAACTCTTTAAACCCTAAACCAATCATTTTATCCCAAATTAACATCATTTATACTAATAATTATCTTTAAAATTGACCTTGTACACCATAAACCTAAGACCTAAACACTATACCCTAAATTGTAAACCAAAAACATCCCCTATTTACCAATTAATTTAGTCCCAATTAACATCCTTTATAGTAAAAATTAGGTTCACACATCGCATAGAGTGATTAGACCTTATATACACCCTTAAACCAAAACCTTACATGCTCTAATCGCTAATCCCTAAACCCTAAAACATAAATTTTAATCCCCAGTTCCTAAAACATAAATTGTAATCCTTAATCCTTATTCCCTAATCCATAATCCCTAAACCCTATGTATTAATGCTTTAGTCCCTAGTTCATAATACCTAATCTATATTAAGTATAACATGATTATGTTATTTGATAACACAATCACATTATTATTAATATAGACAAAACTTGGTTATCAATGTCAATTTCTAACCCTAATCAATTATTAAGAATAGCATGATCTCATTATTACATAACATGATCGCATTATTTTTAATATACATTTCTCAATATGTATGTTGAAGTAGAACCTAGTATACAAAATAATATGATTATGTTAAGTAATAACATGATCATGTTATTATTATTATTATTATTATTATTATTATTATTATTATTATTATTCTAAGCTTAGTTTTCAATGTCTATTTTTAACCCAAATAGAGAATTTTGTCCCTAGAAACATTCTCTACATACATCTGTGGGACCTGTGGTACGTGTGTACTTGACCCCACCTTAGAAAAGATATAGATTGTCCTTGATGGGTGATAGATCATGTTCTAGGAAGATGAATATATTTAAGAATAAAAACCTAAATGAATTATAATATTTGAGATATAAAAACAAGATACAAATGCAAAAAATTCCTAGTAGACAAGGTACAAACCCTAATCCTGATGAACCAAATTCCATAGATAATGAGTCAATTGATAATAATGAGTTAAAAAATGATGAAATTGACCATAATGAATGAATAATCATGAAATTGACCATAATGAAATTGATGATAATGAATGAGATAATGTTGGAAGTTTACATTCAAAGTTCCAAGTTTTTTATTTTATTGATGATTAGTCTATGTATGATGCTTTAGCCCCCATGAATAAATAAGATTTGATGGAAACAAATAATGATGAAATCAAGCATCAATAAAATTTCATGGAAACATAGAATGAAGAAATAAATAATGAATAAATGGCATCCCACCTCTAAATAATGAAAGTAATAATGATTTTGAAACACCCTCTGAATAAATTCCACCATTAACAACACCTCCAAGAATTATCCGTATAAAATATAAGTACTTAATTGAAGTTGATGAAAATATTTTAGAACCAATGCTTAACAAAATGTCTGATCACCATTCAAAAATATTGTCTCAAAAAATTTGGGATATTTTCTTTCATAATTTGGATTATGATAATCAAAGATGTTAATTATGTGTTCCATTTATAAAATTGATTAAGATGAGACCTATAGTGTACACATTAAGACTGATAAAATGTAACATGGATGTTAAAGACAATGTAATTGTTGAAAATCTACATGATTCATATCATACTATAGGCACAAAATCATGCACCCAAGATTTTAATGCTACCTGACGTATACTTACAAATTATGCAGTAAGTGATAAAATAATGAAAAATGGATGGTTTCAAAAACAAGTTAAATAGTTAATATAAAAATAAAAAGAGTAATAAAATAAATTTAAATACATGAAATTCTTATTGAAACTAGTACCAATTATCTCTAGGCATTCTCTGATAGACTTATATAAAAGGACAAGGCTATAGATGATACTCTCAAAAACTTACTTGCTCAATTTTAGAAAGACAATACAAGAGTTTCACCCAATACAAGAGATGTTTTGAAAAGAATATTTGATTCTTGTAACCATGAACCACATCCAAAAAATTTATTAGATATGACTCAAACATAATTTTACTCTAACATTTTGGAAAAATATCCACAAATTTCAATTTTTCAAAGATATTTTCAAATGGCCAAACATTTTTATGTAAAAATAAATCACACATGCACCACTTGTTATATGCAAGATGTTGAATTTTCAATGCACTATGATGTTTTTATCCATATTCATTGTACTTTTCATAATAACAAAAATTTTTAGGAGTGCGGTATTTAATTTCCACCAAAATCAATTGGGGAATTTATTCCAACTATCTTTTGCAAAAAACAGATGGACAATTATTTTACAATAAATCATGTTTAAATGGAAATTGAAACATTTGTGGTGTATTACCAAAATTAAGAAAATGTAGCCATGAGAATATTTCAAGCACAATTGGATAGGAATTATTTTATTTAAGCAAATATAAATAAGTGACTTATTAAGTAAAAGGCATCAAAGAATCTAAATGGTGTGAGCTTGTTACAAAAAAGATACTTGTTTCCAAAATTTTGGTCAAATTTATGGAGAAGATTGTTTATGAGTATGAAAGGCACACATGCAGGGCTATATGGTTAGATGAACATTTAAATACAAGCAAGGATACATTAACACTTGATTTGATTGTTTTAATAGTTGATTTTGCTTAAAATTACACATTCAAACTCCAAATGGAAGTTCAATCACATTATTACAACTCATCACAAATTGTCATATTTGTGCATATAGCATTCATACATGCACCTGATAGTATAGATCAACAACAAAAAATATTAAGGGAGTACCATTTTTATATCATCAATGATCAATCACATCATTTAGAGTATGTGCAAGGTTGTTTTAAGAAGTTTTATGAATAGTTGAGTCAAAGGAACATTACTTTCAATCAACATTACATTTGGTCAGACAATTGCAAATTATTATTCAAAAATGCATGGATGTTTTATTAGTTGAGTAGGATGCATGTTACAACTACCATAGAACACATTTGCAATTTCACCAAGGCTAGCCATGGAAAAGGGGAGTATGATAGTGCTAGATCTTCTGTAAAAATAACTAGTGTAAAGGAGGAGTTGAAATTTGAAGAGGGTGTTTATCTGAGAAATGTAAAAATTATGGTTGAATGGTGTAATGAGAACATGTGTCATGGTGTTCAACCAAATTCTATTATTCATAGAAATTTTTGGTTAATGGAGGAAGATAACTTGGAAAAGTATGAGGATTGTATGCCTATAATGGGTTCAAGTGACCTCTAATCATTTTGTAGCTTAAATGTAAGTTCTTGGACTATTCATACAAGACACTTGGCATGTTTCTATTCTACATGTGTGGACTCTGTTTGAAATGAGTGTGAGTTACAAGAGTGGGTGAATGATTAGATTTCTAAAACTCTAATTCAAATCAACAAATATTAGGTTTTAATAGCATCATAACTTAAAGATATGACATGATCGTATGACTTTGACCATGTACTTTATCTAGTGTAGCTATGTAGAATATTTTTCATTATGTATAATTTATTCTCATTATATATCTTCATATTGTTACTAGAAATGGTTTTTTGTGATACAAGTCATGTTTTTGAAATTATTATAGATGAGGATAATGAAGAGGGTACTAATTACTACTTATGTTTGTCTATAGATAGAAGGAAAGAATTGACTTCCCCAATTATATATGGAGAAAAATTTGACTATCTCACAAGGTCATTGATAGTCACTAGAAATTTGTTTCAATGATATCCTATAAAATATTTAGATAAATGGTTTTTTGAAGAGTTTGAAATGCACAAGAAGATATTTCACTAATCAAATTTGAATCTTGTAATAAATATTCAATTACAAAAATATCATGAGAGGCCATTAAACATGAAACTATGGTAAATTCGAGAGTTAGACCATGAAGCTATTCTTGATACTATCAAGGTTAGATCAAATCCTAGTGGTTCATTGGATTTAAATACGTAAGTATGTTGAATTTTCAAATTTATATGTAATCAATCTTACCGAATTTTTTTTTTTTAATTTTCCAGGTAGTACATATTAATTTCATTTTTAATTACTAATAAATTTTTTTAGGTTAGTGGTACTCGATAAGCTACCACCTTAATGTGGTTGGAACTAGTAGTAAATAACTCTATATTATTGAAGGTTAGGTAATCTCAAGTTGGATGTGATTGAATCTCGAGTTGGACATGGTCGAAGCTTAGAAAATGACTTATAGGTTTCATTTTACTGGTGTTGGATGTGATCAAAGCTCCGAAATGATAGTGAAAATGCACTTCCAAGTGGGTTTAAATTTCATGGTGTTGTGATAACATGAATTTTACCTATATAGACATGATCATAGTGTTATATTCCTAGGTGTAGGTCCTGGAGGCTGAAATACTAATTGGAGCTCAAGAAGTTGCTTGTTTAATGCCAAAAGGTTGCATTTTTGGACCCCACATTACAACTTATCTAATTGATTTCTATCAAAAAGTGGTATAATGTGTAATTATATGGCTTAAATATTTATGAGATGGATCTAGTGGTTCACATAAATAACTTATGGGTTTCATTTTATGCATATCTAAACTTTAGCTAAAAATACATTTTTCTTGTATTTGGAAGGGCATTCTTGAGGTCAGAATGTGTAGTGGGTTTGTCAATTGGCCCTAATGGGAGGAAAATAACTTAGTCCTATACATTATCCTCCCCCATGGATGTGTTTTTAGTGTTATTTTTTAGTCAGGAAGCATCAAAACTAGAGTTTTGTAACCACAACTTAAACATTGACAACATTTGTTGTCAATGTTTTTATGCTCTAGAAGGGTAGCAAAAATGCACTTCTTCATGCATTTAAACATCACAGTGTTGTGATAACATATAATTTTCATATATAGACATGATAAAAGTGATATATTCCTAGGTGGAGGTCTTGAAGGTAGAAATTCCAATTAGAGCTCAAGAAGTCACTTCTTCACTACCAAAAAGTTAAATTTTTGGACCCATCATTGCAACTTGTCGAATAGATTTATCTCAAAGATTCCACTAGAGTGATATAGGATGAAATTATAGGGATTAAATGGGAATATTATTTATCTAATGATTTATATAAATGACTTGTAGTTTTTGTTTTATGCATGTTTAAACTTAGGCTTAAAATTTACATTTTTCTTCTATTGGGATGGGTGTTCTTGAGGACAGAATGGGTGGTGGGTTTGTCTATTTTGATTGATTAGAAGATTAAAACATGGTTTTATATGTTATAAAACCCATAAAACATGTTTTAAATGTTAATTTTTAGTCAAAAAGCATCAAAACTAGAGTTCTACAACCATAACTTAAACTTTGACAACATTTGTTGTCAGTATTTCTATGCTCCAAAATGGTAATGAAAATGCACTTCTGGGAGGATTAAAACATTGTTGTAGTGTGATAAAATATAATTTGACTATAATTATGTTATATAAGAAATATATTCTTAGGTTGAGGTATCATAAATAGAAATTTTAGTTGGAGCTCAAGAAGTTGCTTGTTCACTGCCAAAAAGTTACATTTTTGGACCCCTCACTGCAACTTATCCAATAGATTGATCTCAAATATTCCACTTGAGTGATCTTAAGTGATATTAAAGGGATTAAATATGTATGTGGATCTGATATTTCATGTAAATGACTGATATTTTTCATTATATGTATTATTGAACTTAGGCTAAAAACTACATTTTTTTGTATTGGGAAGGTTGTTCTTGAGGTCAGAATCGGTGGTGGGTTTATTTATCAAGCCAGATGGGAGGATAATAACCTATTAATATATTTTATATACCCATAAAATGTGTTATAAATTTCACTTTTTAATTGGTGGGCATCGAAACTAGAGTTTTACAACCACAACTTAAACTTTGACAACATTTGTTGTTAGTGTTTCTGCACTCTAGAAGGGTTGTGAAAATGCACTTATGCATCAACTTGAACATCATGGTGGTTTGATAAATTTTAATTTTAATATATTTATGTGATAAAAATGATATATTCTCAAGTGTATCTCTCATAGGTAAAAATGATAGTTGGGGCTCAAGAAGTTGCTTCTTCACTACCAAAAAATTGCATTTTTGACCTGTCACTGCAACTTGTCCAACAAATTATTCTCAAAAATTAAACTCAATTGATATGGGGTGTGATTATAGGGATTAAATATGTATGATAATTATCTAATGGTTCACTTAAATTACTTATAGTTTGCATTTTATGCATGTTTGAATGTAGGCTAAAAAATTGGATTTTTTCTATATTGGGAAGGGCGTTCTTGAGGTTGAAGTTGGTGGTTTGATCGGGCTTGATGGGAGGAAAAAAAATTTGTCCTATAAGTTATCCACCCCCGCTAAAATTTATTTTAGTGTCATTTTTTAGTCAAGAAGCATCAAAACTAGAGTTCTACAACCACAACTTAAACTTTGACAACATTTGTTGTCATTATTTTCACACTCTAGAATGGTGGTGAAATGGACTTCTAGATGGATTTAAACATCATGGAAGTGTGATAACATGTATTTTTACTATATGGATGTGATCCAAGTTATATATTCTTAGGTGGAGGTCTTGAAGGTAGAAATGCTAGTTGGAGCTCAAGAAGTTATTTCTTCACTACCAAAAAGTTAAATTTTTAGACCCCTCACTACAACCTGTCTAATAGATTTCTATCTAATATTCCACTTGATTGATATCAGGTACAATTATAGGGATTGAATAGGAAAGGGAGGGATATGATGGTTAAAGGAAATGAATTATAGTTTTTGTTTTATTCATGTCTGAACTTAGGCTAAAAAATTGCATTTTTTATATTGGAAAGGATGTTCTTGAGGTCAAAATGGGTGGTGGGTTTGTTGATCAGGCCTAATGGGAGGCCAAGAACCTGATCCTCGACATTATCCACCCCCTCAAACATGTTTTTATTGTCATTTTTTAGTCAGGAATCATTGAAATTGCAATTCTATTAAACTCTTAGCCTACAGACCAAGTTAAAACTTGGGTAAGTTGATTTTTTGGTTGATTTGAGTTATATAAACTTGGGTAAGGGTTATAACATGTTACAATTACTAAAATACTACTATAAATATAATTTCTAATAGCTATAAACTTTATTTTGATAAATTGACCTCTTAGAGCAATAACTAGGTCTAGAGACCTATAAACTTAATGAGTAATTGACCTATTAACCTAATGAGTAATTGACCTATTGACAAACTCTATTATGAGTAATTGACCTATTAACTTAATGAGTAATTTACTATTTTAAAAGAATATTATTTGAGAGTGGATTTTGAATTGAGTTTAGAATAAGAGTGGATAAGTGAGGTTGGAATTATTCATGATCTTAGAGCATATGAATAGAACTTTCATAGCCTTCTTAAACATAGAAGAGAAAATTGTGCATTATGTGGTATTAGGGGATGATAGAAAGTGATGCAGAAATATAGTTTGAAATGTTTAGGTGAGATAAGTTGTATTAAAATGTCCCATAAGTCAAGTAAAAGTGGATTTAAGTCATATCATGTTAGATTTATAAAGGTGATGACCCTTAAGAATCAGGTTTAGTCATGTTAACACTATCCTCACATTGGATGTAAGAGAATAAGTTATGTAACCACCCAAACTAAAATTGAATTAGGATGGATTTAAATTAATATGTGTTGTGTGGTATAAAATGGTTATAGAGAAGAGAGAGAGGTGAGAGAGAGATCCAAGACTAAAGCAAAAAAGGAGAAATGAAGAGAAGATAACATACCTCTCAAAAGAATATGATCCAATCCTTTTCATGGTTTGTGTTTTGTAATCAAGATTGTTAAAAGTGAATAAAGATGGAATGATTTTATGTATCTATATTTCATGGAATAGTATTGGATTTTCATAAATGTTTATATTGCCTTTGAAATTCCCTAGATTCCATGATCAAGTCACTTTTTTTTATTTGTAGGTTTAAACAAGAAACTATAGGTTACAGTCAAGGAAGAGAGTAAATTATGATATTGGTGAAGTATGGTGCAAGGAGGAATGTTCAGTCCTCTATGGGTAATATCAAATATGTGTTAGGTTTTAGTTTGTGTGATTACCAAAAGGGATAGAAACTAAAATAGAAAATTATTTGATGACAACTCTATTACGACTATGTCAGTCCCTAAATTGTGTTATCTTAATATATTTGAAAATTCATGTCAATAAAGTCATTATATTTTCTGGGTATATTCACATATGTATTCATCTAGGGTTCATTATGAGTAGTTGGATGTCTAGGTTGGATTGAAAGTAATTAATAAATGTTCATTGCCTTGTTATTTTAAAGGTTTCCATATTTACATAGTTAGCACTCTGTTTGGTAGACAATCAATGATGTGTTATGCAATCAAACACTAAGAAAGGTTGATGTGTACCTAAATAAGGTAAATGTCCATGTAATTGGTAGAGTTTGGTGTAATTTAAGAGATTAAAAATGAATATAAAGATATTTTTGGAGTTTTAAATTGTTGAACACAAATAGACCCAACATAATAGACCCCTATTTTGCTCAATTACCCTTGTGTCTATTTGGTTAGTGTACTAATGAAAGGATGTGTATGGTTGAGAAAGTGTATGGTTGTGAACTTGATGAAATTATGAGCACATATAGGAGGAAAATGAATTTTGTATACTAATAACATATACCTAATTAATTTCTTTGGATTCTTTATAAGGACTTAAAACTAAATGAAGTGAATTATGAAGCCTCTTAGCCTCTGCATATAGGCAACTAGGGTTTCAAATCCAAAAATCCTATAGATCCCATTCCAATCACATAAAATTATTTAAATTTGATATTATAACATATGTTGATGCCCCAATAATTATTAAATTGGATTAGACTCTGTATAATATGGCTTTGTATAATTTTGATGACTATGTCATGAATGGAGGGCTAGAAAGGCCTAATTAGACAAGGGCTTATAAAGGAAAAGGTACCTAAAGGGAGGATTAAATAATGTACCTATAGGGAGAGTTGTATCAAGATATAGGGTTGTCTAAAATTCTTTTGCATCTTTAAGGTATTTGATATATTTTACAAATAAAGTGAAAAGGTCAAAAAAAGGTTACAAGCCTAGTGAGGTCATTAGTAGCTTTATATGTGAAAATGAGTATTGAAGTGTGATTTAGGGTTTGAATTAGATTAAATAAAGTATTATATTATCATAAACTATCATCCATGATAATATATTATACTCAAAAAACTTATATCAAGATTCGGTACTTGAAACTTAAGAGGATTGCCTAGTGAGAAGATATTAAAAGAGTGAGAGGAATTTTGTGAATGGAATGGATGAAATGAGTTAAGAGAATGAATGTGAAAGGTTTATAAGAGGTATAATAACACCAATAAGTATCTCCAAAGTGTAAAATAATCAGTTACAAATATAATAAGGCTATTAATCCTAAGTGTTAAGAGAAAGACTAGATTGGTGATAGAAGATTCAAGACAAAGCAAAAGAATTAAATGAGATCTTTACCAAGACCAAAGATAGTAGTGGATGTTTTGGATACTTATTTCATATACCTCTACATCATAATGAATACATTAAGTAGGCCTATTTTCAATAAAATCTACTCAAAAAGTCATTCGAAATAGGTGAAGGTGAGATATTAGGTAACTTACAGAGATAATTATCTGAGTGAGAAATTTGTAGGGGTTTATGAATGATTTTATGTATTTGAATTATAAAAGTATTAAAATTATTATTTATGGGTTTTAAGTCTGATAATTTTTTTTTAATGATCAATTCAAAAGTTGTAAATGGGTGATGACAAATGCAAAATATATAAAAGTGTCATTAGTCATTTCCACTACACACAATGAAATAAATACTTTAATTTTAAAAAATATGGGAGAACCAAGATTTATAGCATTGAAAATAATAATTTTTTAATCCTAACTTGTGTGCAATATTAAATATGAGATCTGATAGATAATAATTTGGAAGATCAAAACAACACTATAAATAACACACAATGAAATAAAAGTTAAATATAAATTAGATAGATTGTCATGATATGCATATAATATAGGCACATGTCTACAATGTCAACAATACATAGGTTTTCATGATAGGTATACAAAAAATTTCATCTACCAACATAATATCTAATGTTGGTATTATGCATAGATAATGCCAAAAATGCGTAAATTGTCATATAGGCATACAAAAAATTACATCTCATGTAAGACATCCTATCCATCAAATAGCCTCCCTCTCTTTGACTTCATTAAAGAAGACTCTCCCTAGGATGCCCTAATAGTAGATTGAGACCCCTCTAATGCCTTTGATTGCTTTAAGGTATGACTACAAGTCCTATGCTCATATCTCGTTTGCAGTCAAACCTATTCAAATACAAGTATTATTACAAAATTAACATAAAATACATTCAACCAATTGTCAATAAATTAATTTTAAACTACAATAAAAAAAATCATTAAAACATGCACTAATTGTAGCTTGTGATCTATCTCAATCTATTTTTCATGCTCAAACAAGTCAATGGAAGGCTTAGTTATTCGATTAGTCATCTCAAATATAGGTGAAACATAATAAGTTTTCCTACTAATAATATGACTGGGACTATTATATGGCATAGTACAAACATGCATACACAATACATTTACATAAGTTATATTTTCCCCAATTATGTAGTAAAATTATTAAAACAAGCCTATTTTTACAATTCGAAACTATAAGTTAATATATACCTTTATCAGTACTTATGAAGAGGACATTGTAGTAGCAATACCTATGTCTATCTCAGCTTAGAGGGAGGACTGTCTACTTGAGCCATCAACTATTCATGTAAACAAGGTCTCATTTACTTTTATATAAAGTATCAAACCTTATATATGGAAACCATGCATATCATAAAAAGATAATGTAAACCAAGAATAATGGAAGTGTAACTGCCATACAACATGTATATCATGAAAAGAAAATGTAAACCAAGAATCATGGAAGTGTAAATACCATACAAAGTGCAATGTCCAATAATAGAAATTATCTTACTTGTTGTAGGTAATATAAAAAATTTAATACATGTAAGAAGTGTTAGTTGAAGATTAGGAGGTGGAAAGAATAGTAGCACTTCAACAAGGCAAAGTTAGGGAGACAAAAGGAATAAGAGACATATCAAGAACTCTATCCTTACTTTTAAATCTTCTTTGGATGGAGTAAAATACCATTATATATTTAATGGGGAAAGATTGAGCTACATATATATGGCCATCATCATTATATTATATGCATGATATCAATAATTTGTATCTCTATATATAATACATGGATTGATATCACATTCCTTTATAATAGATGGATGACTTGATTTTTGGGAAATTACCCAACCAATAGAAAGGTGTGAGCCATGGTGAATCCACCTCTTGATGAAGGCGTGTGTAAATAAAATTCTACCAATAGTTTGATATTGCATTTTTTTTGGCTCAAGAGAACAAAATTGGCAAATAATTTGGATGTTGAATTAGAAGAAACTACAAGGTGTTATTGTTGAGGCTGGAACATATTTTAGTGCCAACATAAATTATGGCTCTCCCCCAAAACTTGTCAATGGGTCTACATGCTATTAAGACCCACTGCAATGTTTTATGGCATAAGGAATGTTGAGTAGATAGGTTGTCTACCCTTTATACCTTTGCCATACCCAAAGTTAGAGGTTTAATGAGGCATTACAATTAAAACCTAGACCTTTGTCCTGGCCAAAGAAAAAGATGTAATGAGATATTACAATTGAATTATCATGTGTATTACATGTTTGTGGCTCAAACATGAGAAGGTAAGGTCAAAACCAAAATTTGAAGTTCCCCTTTCCCTAAGTTTTCCCCTTCTTACAAACCACACCTCTTAAATTGGTCATCAAATATTATAAACATGTATAAGATATTGTAATAAAATGAAGCAATATTTAAGTCCTACCATCACTATGTCTTAAGTGAAGTCAATTAATAAAATATAAGTTTATTTAAATAACTATTTCATTAACTTTATTTAAATAATTCAATTTAATGTTAGGCCTTGAGTCATGGTCATTTATGGCTAAGAAGACTTAGAGTTGCATTGTTAAGTTAATGATCCACTAAGTACTATTGTTGATGTTTTAATAATTAGTGAGAAAATTTAAGGTTTTGATTGGGTCTACATTGATATTATTTGAAATTAATTATAATTAATTTAGCCAACTATTTTAATTGTGGATATGAGTATGCATTTAGTCCAAACAAAAAGTAAAGTTCAATTAATTGAATTTGCAACCTATTTATTTGTTGGTTATACATAGGTTAATAGTCAATATTGTTTAATTAGGTTGAAAGTTAGTTGATTTGGGTGGATTTGATGAAATATAATTAGTGGTTACATCAACCAATGAACTAAAATTTAATTGATTAAATTGATATGTAATAGATGGAGAAAGGGTTCAAATTTATGAGTCATCTTTACATTTGCCCACTATGATGGGTCTTAATCATGTTTAATCTAATTCTTTGTATTTTTAACCTTCATGCACATTTCTTCTATTTTATATTAAATTCCCTTGATATTATCATTTGTTTTCAAGGGTAATATGTGGATTTATGTATAATGGTAATGGTGACATAAGTCAAAATGTGAATATAAGTATATTTAGCTTAGAAACTTCATTTTCAAGATAGTGCTACCTAGAAGGACCCCTAGATATGTGTTCTTAATTTTATAAGTATCCTCATGGCATGTGAACTACTCTTATCTAATCTTGAATGAGATTATTCATGGGGTCTTTTTGGGATTTGACAAAATCAATTATATAAATACCATTGATCCCATTCTCATAGCTTGCAACTATTGTGGTTCATCTTTAATGGTTTATGATACCTCATAAAAACTTTCAAGGTTTACGGTACCCCCTAAGATGATCAACCCATCTCTAAAATTTGTGGAGAGGTGTATTTATATAAGAAGAAGAGTATTTTGAAATTTTAAAGTCAATTTGAGTCTGTATGGTATAGTTTCATAATCAGTAGCCTTTAATTAGACCTAAGAGACCTAATTAGACCTGAGGGGTGTGGAGTTAGGTGTTTTCCAAAGAGAGTTAAATTATGAAATTAGCTACTTGAGTATGTGATAAAATGGGTATCTGAAAATGGGTTTGGTTTGGTTGGGAGCTTTGTAGTTTATTTAAAACATGAAGGTTTGCCTTGAAAAATGGCTAGTACAAGGAAAGTGTCAAAGAGGAAAGAAGAGTTAAAAAAAGAGTTCAATTTTCGGGGTTGTACGGAATGGTTGGATGCATAAAATGAGATGTAATTGAGTAGGTAGATTATCTTATGAGTATTGGAAGGACAAAATCAAAATATAATGTATACCTATAAAAACACATAAGAAGATTGTAAAGAACAAAGCAAGGATAAAGAGAGAGAACATCAAAACAAAGTATGAACTAAGGAGATTAATGTTAAAAGGAAATATTTTAGATACCTAGTAGATTATTAAAATGACTTTAATTAGATAATGAGGATTAAGTGAATACAAGGAGGCTTAAGATACATTGAGTAGGTAAGAGTGAATAAGAAAGACATAGTAAATGCAAAGTGATCAAAGAGATAAAGAGGTTAAAGATAACAGACAAATAAGGACAAGAAAAGATCAAAACTAGGGATTTAGCAAAGGTAAGTGTGTGTTTCCATTCATATTATAGAATCTTGCGAGAACCTATGCATCAAAACACTTGATAGATAAATTTAACATAAACTTACAAGGCAAATATACATAGATTAAATGTACATAGAGCATAAAATTAACTCAAAATTTACCTTTGTATAAGTAAAAGGTGTTGTCCTAACAGACATAAATGCATTAATGGATGGGCCAATAGATGGATCTAAATATGTAAATAATGGCCATGAAAAATCAAATGTTGTAAATGTTGACTGTGATGATGAAGTCACCCTCACCTCCTGTGACACTAAAAATTACATATATATTATTCAATTTATATGTAAATTAATTGTTAGCTAAATTAAATTTGTAAATATAACTTAAGTTTAACATGACATTTATATAAAATATACCTACATCTGTGTAGTGGCTAATGTTTGGACACCAAATATACATGCCAAAAACTCATCACTCATAAGAATATTATCCAAGCCCTATGAACCACCAGTGCCATCATCATCATCATCATCATCATCATCATCATCATAAGGTCCAATGCACAGAGCTCCACAAGAACTACAAGGGTGGGGTCAAGTATGCAAACTAGGTGGCATATCTCTAGCATCAGTCTATGAGAGCCTACTCATATACTAAATGAGTATATTAGTGAGAAAACTAAGAGCATGTAGAGTGTCGATCTCTATGACATATTGAACTATAGAAGGGATCTCAAGATCAAGTGAATTTTTGATATGGATCCATGCAAACTGATTAAACACATGGCGTGTACCTAGTCGATCTTATGTATATCCTTTTCTTCAGCCCTAAAACTCACTAAAATCAAAATAGTTTAGAATCTCATTTATGACAAACTCATAGTAGAGTTTACTCAAAAAATAAAACTAGACCTCATAGTTATTACATGGTGGATAGTCAAACATAATCCACCATCAATCCCAAAAATTGGTTGTGATTAAGTTATGTTGGCATCAATGGCTTGGAAAATGTTTAGCGGTTACGAGAAATGGGGCATTAGAGGTTGGGTCAATGAATAAGTTGAAAATAAAGGATTTTGATATTTATTTATTCTTGACCTCAAGTGTTGATAATTTTTCATCATGATAAGCCATACAACTATCCCTATATGAAGTCCATTAGTCAATTTGACTCATTTTAAAGTCAATTTGACCTAATAATATCTCTAGGGAATGGACTAGATAGGTGCAGTGGGGGTTGGTGGAAGTGGGATCCCTCATTCTCCAAATTAATTCTTCAGTTTCAATTTTATTTCCCATAATGTTCTTAATTAGAATCTCTTGACTTCTAAGGGGGTTTTATGGAACTGTAAGAGGGTTAGGTGAAGGGATAGGTGGAGGAACAAGAGGGTTTTGTGGAGGGTTAGGTGAAGGGTTAAGAGGAGGAACAAGAGGGTTCTATGGAGGGTTAATAGGGTTAATAGGATAGGCTATTCAAAATAAATAAATTACAACTAAAAATTAAGGTTAAACAATGAAAATAATGAAAAATTAGGTTAAACAAGTTTATATTTTTATCACTTACCTCTTTTATGTGGTGGCATCATTGAGTAACAGCTTCCTGGGAAGAATTTGGTAGTTTATTATCAATATTTTATCTCTTTAATACAAAACATAATCACAAAAATGGAGCGAAACAAAGGAAACTCAAATGCAAAATGATGATTTTGAATTTAGGTTTTGGTTTTTTAAATTTTCTATGATATAGGTATTGTGATTGTGTTATTAATGCGATCACATTATTGAAAACAAAAATAATGTGATCACATTATATAATAGCATAATCACATTATGGCTCATTAATTACCAAGATATAATTTAAATAATGTGATCATGTTAATTAAATAATGTAATTATGTTATTTATTAACATGATGACTTTACCTAAAATGTTTATGAAATTATCCCCCAACTCCATGCACTTACCCAAGATAATTTCTAGTATTTCTATTCTTTAGGGATAGTTATCTCTTAGTATTAAGTTTGATCTCTAGCTTGATCTCTTAGTTAGGATTGATCTTCTTTGCCTATATATGCAAGGCTCATTCATTGTATTTGCATGGAAGTAATGGAGGTAAATCTCTAGATTGAAGCTTTAGAGATGTAAATTATTTATCACTGTATTTTGTATTTGTGTATAATATATTGAGATATTATTTGAGTTAATGCATCAATTTCTTTTACTATGGTAATTATTTATTGTTTTGACCTTGGGTGAGAGTTTTCTAAACTATTTTAGATTTAATTAGCTTGATAGGCAGCCATAACTTTACTGTAATCATAGGGATTCTCTATAGAAATTCTTAGATGTTTAAATTAACATTCATTTTCCTTATATTTTAATTTGATGTATCATCTATTATGTGATTTTTTTCTAATGTCTTTCTAACCAAAAAATAGAAAAATTACATTCAAATGCAAATAGACATGGACTTATGTATAATTTTTACTTTAAGACTATATTTGTTTGGAGCTAGTCCATGTTTTTTTTCCATTTTCATGTTTAGTGATCTTTGATTAAAGAAAGGTCTTGACCATCATGCAAGTGTTTACCATAGTCAATTTCCTATATAACAGAACTTTAAAAATGACATGGTGAACATTGTTGAAAAGCTTTAAGAATAGACATTAAAAAAAAGGCAAGTGAGTATAGTAATAAGCAATTCATTTTTGTGGATGACTATAAACCATTGGCCTTGACTGATTTTGATAGCATAGATGTTTCTTTGGATAAATAAAGTCTATTAAGAACTCACCTATTCTAATACAATGTCAGGGATTGCTTATTTGAAGCATTTCAGGTGTTATTACATTTTCCGTACACATCAATGAAATTTCATGTTTCAATTATTAGACATTTTATAATTTCTTGTAAAATAATGATCAAGATGCACTAATATCCTGGTAACTGAAATTGGATCCAAAAAATTTATATAGACTACATCATATACATGGCATTAAAACTTACTTTGAATGGGTGAATATCTCAGCAACTGAATACATGCCAAATGGTGAACGTGGTTTATGGGGAGATATATTTTTTATAAACTAACTTTCTAATTAGTTTAATATTTCCATTTTTTTTGGGTATTTAATGAATAATAAAAAAATACTAACACTCTAATGAAATTCTACATTCGCCTCCATATTGTATTATTTGTCATGATCAGAACCCTATCTATGGACATTATGAAGCATTGTATTATAAGAAATTAGTTAAGTATCAATGTAGTTTAATAAAACCACCTTGTCAAGAATATGTATTATGCTTCCTTATTATTGTCAAGTAAAATCTATGAATTTATATCTATACTTATTGGCAAAAATGCTAGTAGACACATCCTATTATGGTGATAACATTTTTTAAGTTTTTTCTCATTTCAAAAAAGTGCCTTTGAAATATAGTCTTTTCATAACTATACCTTACAATCGTTTTTCAATGCCTCTCTTTCTAAATAACCATAAGCATATGCATATTTAGAAATAAATCTAATGGACAATGTAATCAAGGACATACTAGCTATTACAAATTGGTAAGGACATATTGTAAAACTAGATTCACTCTATGATGGTGTTGGAATAAAAGCTAAAAACATTGTTGTTTAAAGTATTACATATATATTAAAAGTAACAACACATCTATGGTCATCAACAAGTTGATATATTATCAAAATATATAATAATTATTCACAATCTAATTATATATAGAACATTATTTTTTTGAATCAAATATAAATCATATACACTAAGAACCACTAATAATGTAACAAAAAAATGAAGAATAGGTCCAAGTTTTTACTGATTTTATAAAAACATTACCAATAAAAACATAAATTTTTCTTTGGACATTAAAAATTGCACATAAAAGGCCCATAGGCAAGAAAATTTTCAAGAATCCTATTAAAAAATCAATAGAAACTTTCAACAAAATAATTATTAACACCAACATACATGTTTGTGCTATTTGTAAACAACTACATTTTAGGCATAGTATGAAACCTTTAAATCAAGCTAAAAAAGAAACATGCCAACATTTAATATACAAATGTAAAGTCATTTGTAAAAATAAAAAATGCCCAAATTGTAACCATTTGTTGAAGAATAGAGTGTTTCCTAGATTTTTAATGCCTATAATATTAGACAAAACAAACTATTAAAATTGTGTTTATGCTATAATATCTTGAAGATAGACTCATTGTATTGAGGATAACATTTATAGATATAACAGACCTTGGCTATACCAAACCACAAATTGGACTAAAAATTCCAATAATCAATGTCCCATTGAATGTTGATAAATTTTAGAAATGATTTCTAAGATTTTTAGATGATAAAATATCAATTATTATAACTATAAAAAGGTGATTAGAATACAAAAATTCATATCAACAAGGAGCTCATTAGACACAACTCATTATGTAAGCACTGAAATAATTATACACAAGAAAATTGTGTGTTGTTCATAATGGCTAGATTAAGCCGGACTAGAAACCACTCATAGTTGATATTGTTATAAATAATGTAAATAATGATAATTTATGTAGAAAAATTGAATATGATACAGATAATGGAATGATCATGTCTTCTAACAAAAATGAATTTTTTTCTAATGAAATCCTAGTGCATGGTTTTCTAGATTTGATGTGTATTGTTGCATTATAGGACAAAGTGGTCACAACTTCACCATCCAAAGACAATCCCTCACTTAGAATTTTGAAATACAAGGACTCTAAAGAAATTAATTTTCCAACACTTTTCTTTGGAAATCCTTGTGATAAAGATATTGAATAAAGATTTGCATATCAAAAAATAACACAATGGTAACTATTACATGTCAATCATCTATTTGCAATAAAAATAATATTAGATTAGGTTACAAATAAAAATAGTATTAGATCAGGTTACAAATACTATGTGGGTTCTAAATAGATAAGAATAACTAAATGGGAGAAAGCTTGTAGAAAGGGATGTCAAATACAAACCAAATTTGTAAAAATTTCTTAAATTAGAAATTGGATACATATATTCAAAAAAAATATGCATCTTGCATGATTACATTCAAGGAATAAAAAATGTGTTTACCATGATATGTCATTTAGGAACACTAGCATTCTTCTTGACTTTTACAAGTATGGATCATCATTGGAAACCATTGATAGATTCATTATAGAAATTATATCTAAGGCATAGAAAAAATTATTAAACTTTGTGAAATCAAAAAATATGGCAATCCTTATTTCCTTACAAAAATAGATATGGTTACGTGTACACGATATTATAGTCACATCACATCAATGCATTAAGATAAATGCTATATGGTGATGAATTGTTCCTAGGCAAAATCAATTATTATTTTTTCATAGCTAAACCTCAACATAGAGTAAATTCTCATAATCATTGGTTGGTTTGGATAAAATATGCACCAATATATGGAAAGGATAAATATTCAATAAATTTTAATTTTATAGACAAATACATAACTTGTGATATTGATATTCTATAAGATGATGTGTAAAAATTGCATATATACCATCATAGTAATGTTATCATAATGTTAGAGTATTAATTATTAAATTAACTGGTAGTTATCAATTAATAGTTATGGTATAATTGGTAACAATTTTCAACTAATTTTTTTATTGTATATATACTTGATCTATCTATGAATAATTTCATCAAAGCATTTTTGCTTGCTATAATCTGGTATCAAAGCATTGCTTTTTGTAGAATGGATTCCTGGATTAGATAAATTACCTTGGACATGTGCAAAGAAGTGATAAGGCTAGTTGGAATTCAACATGTAGATCCTGGTAGGCTTTATTCTATCTCTAATTTTGAAGTATTTTTTGGCAGCCCAGTTGGCAAAAATGTGTGTATTATCCATGGTAAAAACCCATTCAAAGTTTCCCCACATAGTATAGATCATTGAAAGTGTTATTAGATGTGGATATCAACCTATAACCACCATGAAGGAGGTGTAGTCCATCTCTGATGATGTATATTTATCAGCAAGGTGGTAGATAATGTGGATCTCAAGAGATTATTTAAGATTACTATTGTAGGTAATTGACATTCATTGATATAGCAATTGTGTCAAACATATGATTGGTGCATAAGCATAATTAAAATAGGTTTTGTGGCTGATGCAGTAAAGAGACACTATAAAAGAAGGCTTGAACCCTCTAAAAAATATATGAAAGTGATGATTGTTGATTGATTCACACAAAAAAGAATGAGAAATTATTTGTATAAGTGGTGCGATAAAGAAATAATTTGGCATGTTTAAATGAGTTTCACTAATCACATAGGCATTTACTATACTTTCCCAGATGCCCTTCAAAATTCTAAAAACCTACAATTTGATGAGTTCATACGATAAATACTACTATAATATTTTTGGTTTGATGTACTATATCAAACAAGGAAGATATTGTATACAAAGGTAAATGCAACTGATATATAAATCAATTCAATATCAGAGAAGAGAAATATTACTTACACTTCTGATTGTTGATACATTATATATTTGGGATCATGACAAATATTAATCCACTAAATCTAACCAAGGGATATATTATCACAATAATATCACTATGAGCATTCCAAAGCCTTCAGTCAAGCAAAACTATGAAATAAACCTAACTAGGTCCTAT
Organism: Torreya grandis; assembly: GCA_037957365.1. Classification (NCBI taxonomy): domain Eukaryota; kingdom Viridiplantae; phylum Streptophyta; class Pinopsida; order Cupressales; family Taxaceae; genus Torreya; species Torreya grandis. Next base: position 888,619 of record JARHVA010004238.1, on the reverse strand, counting down.
TTTTTCATATTCACTAAACTAATAACAATTAAAGTCTAATCTAGTGCTCACTAAAGCTTTTGGCACAATGTTGTGGTTAGTAAACATAAAATTAAACATGCATAATAGAATACTATTTAAGATATGTATAGGTAAAACTCTAATGCATGGAGAGAGTAATATATTCAAAATCCATTACTTATGTTACTTTTATCTACTAAAGAGAGGACAAAACTTAAATATATTTACCTTGAAGATGAGCCTGTTGAGACTCAATCTCTCCCTTGGCTAAATGTGATTTTCAAAAGGTTTTTCTAGTTTGTAAGGATCAATAAGAAAGGCCGAAGTATACAAGACTTTTCCACAAGACAAGATTATTCTCCAAGTAGAAACCCTAAGCTAAGACTCCTCAAGTACAATGGTAGAAGAGTAGATTGTAAAGAATCACAAATGAATAATTAAATTATGTTTTATATCTAAGAAATGATGAAATGAATGTGTTTCTATAGTTGAATCTAACCCTAATCCTTTTCAAAATTTTAGCTGATAGGGTTAGCCCAATCAACTCTATATCATTATTGACAAAAATAAATTATGTCCTAATCTATATTAGCCAAGGGCCAACCTAGACCCTAAATGAATTTTTTCAGTTAGAGTATTGGTTCAATAGTGTCAATAGTGTATCATAAACTATTAAATAGGATTTTAAGCTAGGGAGGGGTTAAGGAAGGTGGTAAATGACTAGAGGAGGGTGAAAACTAGGAGGTAAAGCTTAGGGGAATATTTTTAGGAGTTGGTTGGAATGATTAAAAGTGGTAGTATAGGGACAATAATCCTATGAAGCACCATTAGTCTACCCACCCCTTTCCCAGTGTACCCCTTAAGGCATGCATTTAGAGAGATTAAGACTCAATGGGTTCCTATACGATAGAAAGCATCAGTAATTGATAAAGTTTTAAAATATTATGTGTATATAGATACATGCCAACCTAGAAGAAGGTTATGTTGCAGATGATGAACATGAATAAGAATGCCCTCACAAGTTATTGTGTCTAATTATAAAGGACTATCGACTTCACCTACAACACAAATTTCATTCTTGAAAGGCTTGATCTTGTAAAAGAGTTAGTTACCTTGGAAAAGGTATATTTTGTTTGTAATACATAATTTTTAAAGAAACAAAAATATTTTGTTACCTTTTTCTATTTTTGGATTTGTAAACAAATTGTAGATTTAAGAGACACATAATCTATGTCAGTGCTAAAGTTGCTTTTTTCTGAAGCCCAGCTCCTTAAAGGGTCCAACTATGCAGCATGGAAGACAAAGATACAAATGATTCTTTAATTTTTTTAATTATGGGGGATCATCACTAGTAGTATGACCCATCTAAATGGAGTTGATGATAAGATAAAGTATAAAAATTCCAATGCAAAATATTTGATGTTTACTACACTTAGTATGATTGATGAGGTTCACCCACATATTCAGGATACATCAACATAGAGAGGCTTGGGAAATTCTATCCACTATCTATGAGGTGAAGAACCAAACAAATATCCTCCATCTCTAGTCTAATATTCATACACTCAGTATGAAAGATGGTGAGAAAGTTTAAGATTTATTGCATCAGGTGGTAAAAATTTAACCAAAACTAATTGTGCTTTGTGAAAATATTGAGGACAAGATGTTGCTCTTGATCACTCTAAGAGATATTCCTTATTAGTTTCAAACATTAATCACAACACCAAGCATTACCAAGAAAGTTATGGCTTTTGAAGACCTAGTGAATATGCTTCAACAAGAAGAAACCATTCAGTCAGTGCAAGATGAGTTAGTAGACAAAGCATTTATTGACATTTAGTGTGTTCAAAATTTCTATAAAATACACCAAAGTAGCATCAACATGAGTCAAAGTCTCAAAAAATGAAATAGTGGTGTCATATTTTCCACACAAATACTCATGACACTAATCAGTGATACTATAATGCCTTGACTCAATGTACATCTAATTAAGAGTACACATCTGGTTGATATGATTCACAAAAATCAAGAAGACATCCTCATCATCAATGATAGAAGAAATGAGTACATGTAGAAGCACAAAAGCAACCATAAAAAGATGATTCATCTAAACAAGAAGTACTAGTAGAAGTATATTGTGGCATATATAATAATGCAGTTCTTGTCTCCCAAATATCATCACCAATAATCAATGTTAAGTTGATTAACTTAGGCACCAACAAGCATATGATAGGATTCAAGAAACTCTTTGATTACCTAACCAATCAACCCACTAGATATACAATTCAAATCATAAATGATAAGGAGTATGTTTTATAAGGAATTGGTATTGTCACCATTCCTCTCGAGATGAGAAATTGTACTATCACAAAGGTGTTTTATGTCCCCATCTTGACAACAAATCTCTAGTCTACAATTCAACTCTTGAATCATACGGTTAAGGATGAGTTAGTGATCAATAATGGCACCAAATCCCATCTCCTCTTAGGGGAAGGTAAGGTAGGTTTTAGATTTTTTTGAAGGATTTTTTATTTTCACTGGATGTATTTTCATCCAATACATTTATTCTTTCTACCTCTATGACATAATCTACTAACTTTTAGCATTATTGATATGGACACCTTTCTATTAGCTCCCTATACTAGCTCAACTCTAAGTTAGTGGTATGTGGAATTCCTCATCTTTCCCATTATTTTCCTATATGACTTAGATTCCTTGTAGGAAAAAAATAAAGGGTTCCATTCGAGAATATTTCCCTTCACACCAAGGATAATCTCAATGTGGTTCATAATGATCTGTGTGAACCCTTACCTACTTATTTTCAAGGATTCAAGTACTTCCAATTATTAATTGATTATTTCTCTCAAAATACTTGGGTGTTCTTTGTCAAGAGGAAGAGTGAATACTTTGCTCATTTTAAGGTCTTATACCATCTTGTTTTACCCATTCAGGGAGGAATCTTCATCTCTTCCACTCAAATCAAGGGGGGAATTCACCTTTAAAATGTTCTTGGCATTATAAAAGTAACACAACATCAAACAACACTTGACTACTCCCTATACTCCCAAAAAATGGAATTATTAAGAAACACAATTATTATGTCATGGAGATGGCTCATTACATGCTTTACATTATGATTTTAGAGGCACCATTCTTGGAAGTAGTCCAGATAGTCATGTATCTTCTCAATAGGAAAGCTACAAAGATATTAGAAGATAAGACACTAGAAGAGGTATGGATTGGTCATAAACCTTTTATCTCCCATCAAAAATTATTTGCTTTAACATCATATATGCATGTCTAAGCTAAAAATAAGAAGAATATTGAACAAAAGACACTTTAGTGCATTTTATTGGGGTACATTACTACCTCAAAATCATATCATCTCATGGATCCAAAGACATGGAATATTTACAAAAGTAGAGATGTGGTTTATGATGAGTCATCATTTAACTCATTGACACATAAATAATATTCAAATCCAACCACCTCTCATAAGTTGATTCCACAATCATATGCTGAGTATGATGAAGATGAGATATAAGGAGAGTTGTTCATTGATCTTGGAAATTTATAAGATAATTCTTCATCAAATTAACAACATCATCAACATCTAAAGTGGGTAAAAATAACCATTAGGGAATCATATCTAAAATATATTATAGATACTTCATCAGGAATTTTATCAACAAGATAGATGAGAAATGAGGTTAATATTGCACTAATGAATTTATTGCTAACAACATCAAACTATAAATAGTTTGAGAGGGATTATCTCAACCTCAGTGGACAAAGGCCATGGATGTTGAATATGACTCCTTGATAAAAATAGGACGTGGGAACTTGTTGATCTTCTTATAGGAAAGAAGCCCATTAGTTACAAGTGGATTTTCAAAACAAAATACAAGGTAGATGGATCCATCAAAAAACATAAAGCACAAATTATTACAAAGGGGTATGCTCAATAAGAAGGAATTGATTATGAGGAGACCTTTTCACCTACTATGAAGATCAAAACCATCATTTGTTTGCACATTGGACACACAAAAAGGATGAAAGATTTAGTATATGGATGTTAAGAGTGTTTTCCTAAATGGTGATCTCAAATAAGAAGTTTACATCACCCATCTAAAAGGATTTGTTGATAAACAACATCCACAAAAAGTATCCCATCTAATCAAGTCACTTTATGGACTTAAGTTGCCACCAGGGGCATAATAAAATAAGATAGATGATCATTTATTTGAGCATGGATTCATTCATATACCATTAGATTAAAATTTGTATATTAATAAGGTAAGCATGAAGATTATCATTCGTATTTTGTATGTGGATGATATTGTGATCATAGGAAAGTCAAATGATCTCATTGAAGAAGTGAAGAATGAATTGAAGAAATAATTCAACATGATTACTTGGGGCTATTTCATTACTATCTTGGTTTGGATATATGGAAAAATAAGAATCACATTTTTGTCTCACATATGAAATACACCAAGATACTACATAAAAAATATGGGATGACATATTATAAACCATTACCAAATCTAATGGAGAAAGGTTTACAACTATCTCAATTTTAGGGTTCACCTTAAGTAGATGAAACTCACTAAAGGCAACTTATTGGGAGTCTCATTTACTTGACATATAACAAACCAAATATATGATTTTTTGTCAGCTATCTTTTGAGATTGATGCAAGAGCTAAAGAAGTGTCATTGGGTTGTAGTAAAGTAAATTTTTAGATATATATAATGTATAGTAGATTATGGTCTGGAATATAAGAACTCACACGTATTCTTGAAGGGTTATATAGACTCAAACTATGTAATATTTGTTGATGATAGATAATCAACTATAGGATATATATTTTATCTTGAATATGGACTGATATCATGGATTAGTAAGAATTATTCTATAATTTATATCTTATATATAGGTATAATATCATGATGCGTGAGGATTTATGTGTAAAGTAATTTGGCTACATTACATTCTATTTGAAATGGATACTCCTGAAGATTATCCACCAATCCTTTTCTACAATAATCAAGGTATGTTAAAGCTTATCAAGAATCTAGTGTTTCATGAAAGAACCAAACACATTGAGGTCTAGTGTTATCACATTCAAGAACAAGGCTTGAACCATCACATTTAGCTCTAGTACTGCCCAACAACATTATAGATAGCAAATATACTCACCAAGTCACATTGGTAATGTGAAATTTGATCTAGTTTGGGGGTATGTTTGTAAATACAATGTATTAAATGGGTGAATTGCAGCTCATTATTATATTATTGCATTTTAAAATTAACTGGTAGTTATTAGTTAATATTTATATTACTATTGGTAACTATTTCCAATCGATTTGTGTATTGTATATATACATGCTCTATTTATGAATAATATCATTGAACCATTTTTCTCACCAAAACTAAGATTTATAAAAAAAAAGGCAAAAACTATAAATATAATTTCCCACAATTACCAATGTGTCAAACTATAATACATACACTATCTAAAAAGTCAAATGAACTTACAATTGCAACATCAAAATAAATTTACTATTACTAGGTATAAAATGATGCACTTCTTTAAATAACTTTAACACTTTTTTTATAGGACCTAGGTATGACTGAGCCTCAATACCCGGAAGTGATACATGCCACAATTACATAACCTACTATCTTCCTTATCCACACACTATCATAGGTATGGATCAATAGTTTTATTTAAAAACATTCCATGTTTATGGAAAGCTAATACAAATGCATAGTTTATATTAGATGCATATGCTATGGAAAAATACTATAGATCATATATGATGAAGGTAAATTCAAAAACCACATATGATTTTAGGAAAATATGAAAATAAAATGTAACATCATGCATAAATTTTATCCAAATGTTGCAACCCTAGGAAATTCAATGCTAAACTATCAATAAATGCCTATGCAACAAGTTGTTCACTTGGTATTATCATTTCCATTGAGTCACTATTCAATAACATCCACTTTTGTGAGCAAATATTACCTTGATTAACAAATATTTATCTTAAAACCCTAAATCCTTCTTAGACATGATATAGATGATTCTAAAAAATGTAATATTTTGATCTCTTATAGACTATTACATAGCATGGCCTATTATCATTAACCATGTTTACTTAGCTGAGTTTGCTTTTGGGCACTAGAAAATTTGAAAGCTATTGAAAAGGAAAAATATTCATGTCATATGATTTTTTAATTATAACAAACATCTTGACATTGAAAACTATTGTCATGAATGGTTATTGTTGTATTTTCCATTTTATAACTATGAAGATACTTTGAAACAATGTCTTGAAACATGGAAAGAGGTCAATAGTTAGCAATAAAATATCATAAAACTAAATGAGTCCATGTTCAAATATGACATAAATGCTTCTTGGGGAAACATAGAACATATCTCCTTAAAAACAAATAAGTATATATTTGGGGTGATTGAAGGAAATTTATTGGGACATGTGATTTTTGAAAGAGGCATATGCATAGGTGATCAAGTAGAGACAATTTAGAAAATTCACTTACTAGGTAACAAAAAGGATTTAAGGTCATTATTTGGTAATATTAATTTTGTACAAAAAATCATTTATAGGTTTGATAAGATAGTTAGACCATTGAATAACATATTTAATAAAGATTCAAATATTAAGTGGACTACAAGATGCATTTCTAAAATACAAAAGTCCATTATAAGTAGTCCTATATTAATTAGTCCAGATTACAAACAACCCTTCTACATTTTTTATTTTCCTCATATCATTCAAATGATGTTGTTCTAACTCAATGAAAATAATTTATAAATAAGATACTAGTGGATTTCATGATTTTGCCACTCATATATGTATAACTCCATTATTCTATCATTGATTTAAACAATATTTTGATTTATTCAAAGTAATAAAAAAATTTAGGCATTATATCCTACACAACAAAGTGTTTGTTGTTGTATCTAATCATGTTATAAAAATGATGTTGTTGCTTAATGAGATAGGTGAATGTAAATGTAAGTGGCTGACTCTTTTATGATATTTTAATTTATAAATTCAACTAATAGAGATAGTAATAGGTCAAAGATTAATTAAGATAATGAGTGGAGTTGACTCATAGATTGCATGTCAAAAATACACAATTAATTCCATCATAAATGATGAGTGGTATCAATACATAGTCTACTACTTGTTGAATAACATTTCTCCCAATCACTTTAACTCCACTCAAAAAGGAGCATTATACTTAAAGAGCAACAATTTCATGGTAAAATAAAGGATCTTATACAAAAATAATCATGAGGGTATTTACTTAAGATGTCTAAATATAATTGAATTGGATAAAGAACTTAGGTATTTTTATGAAAATTATGGAAATGGTCATGGTTCAAGCAATGTTGCAGCTCACCAAATCCTATGATTAGGTTACTATTGGCTACATGTTTTCAAGGATGCTCACACACATGTAAGGTGTTGTCGTACTTGTCAAATTAAAACATGTATATAACATCACCCAACTATTCCTTTGCAATTTGTTATAAAATTTAGGCCTTTTACAAATTGGGAACTAGACCTTGTTGGTGTTATTTGTGCTAATTCATCAGTTGTACATAAGTTTATATTGACAAATAACTATTATACTCATTGTATTGAGGGTCAACTATTCAAAAATTACACAACATAAGTGGTAATAAACTTCCTGGAGGAGCATATCATTATTAGGTTTGGAATGCCATTTACTTTGGTTTATGATAATGGTCCTATGTTTTCTTCCTTGCAATTCGTAAAATGGGCATACACTAATAAGGTAATCCTTAAATTCTCTTATAATTATTATCTGCAAGGTAATTGTGTTTTTGAATCTATGAATAAGAATTTATTTCATGTGATTATAAAAAAATTGTACAATAATCCTAAGAAATGTCATAATATCTTGAAATTTTTACTTTGGTCTAATAGAACCAAGATCATTTTTTCACTAGTTACTTCCCCATACAATTTGATAAATTGTGAAGAACTAGTTTTCCCTATGCATTTGAAGACTCCTACCTTGTAATTCATGAAACATTATCTTGAGACTGATGATAAGTTTGAATTTAGGCTATTAAACTTAATGTAATTATAAGAATCATGAAATAAAAACTTACTTCACTTTAGGAAACATCAAAGAATTATCAATATATGGTTTGACAAGAGAGCTAAAATTTTAGTTTTGTCCTATTATGAGATAACGCTCATAAAAAGAAGGGACATCATAGTAAATTTCATGCCCTATAGTTAGGTCCTTTCCAAATTTATTAAATTTTAGGTGAGAATTATTTTAGGCTTGAGACTTTCACTAGTGATGATGTCCCATTACCTATTAATAGACAATTATTCAAACACTATTTCCAAGCATGAGCTAGCCTCATTGGGCTTCATACATAATTTTTACTTTTCTACTTTTGTGGTTTTAATTTAGAGTGTTGTTTTGTTTTGGTTTATTATTTCCTATTTTCTTTTGTATTGTGTATAACCTATTTTTGGTTCATCCTCTAACATTTTCTTCCATTTTGGTCTTGTTTTGTTCTAAATCCATGTGCTACACAATGGTCATAGAAAACAGAAATAATTTTTTTGGTAAGAAACCTCAATAATATTTTTTTGCTTAAGTACTCAACCTATTTTGTTTTGAAATATATTTTTTATGATTTTAGTTTCAAATTCTTGTACTATTTCAAATGCTAAATTTGTTCATGTGTTGATAATGTTAAGTAACTTATTTGACTTTTGAAAGATATTCTTTCTAAACTTTACACAAAACACACTTAAATTTATTTATGGGTTTGTTTGGATGAAATAATTACATTAAAACATCTAGAGTGAAAACCCTAATTTTTTTTCACTTTCCATTGTCATCCCCAACCTATAATTTATATTAAAATAAAAATGAAAAGAAGAGAAAGAAAATAAAATATAATTTATTATCCAAAAAACTCCATTTCTAGGTGTTTCAACTAACCTCTATCGAGACTATATATGCTTGGATGGTAGCATATAAAAGGTTTGAATGAAATCATAAGAAAATTTGTCAGGGTTATGGATACCTAAATGGTAGAGGATAAATTTATAGGTATTCTTCCTAAAAAAAAATTCCTTAGCTTGATGATCTCAACTGTAGTACCTAGTCATTATAAATTCTAGAATCCAAATGAATACATTTGCACACACTAGTCAATATGAATATATGATTTTGTTCTAAATTTATTCCCTTATTATATTTTCATGAGTTATTTAATGTTTCATGTGTTATCTTAATCCATATATTCTAGGTTCATAGACACATTTCTTTGTTTCAAAATACCCAGGAATATTTTCTTGTAGTCATAATTTGTTGTTGTTTGCACAACACACCCTAATTTCACCTTGAGAAATCATGATATCCTTTTTTAATCTTTTGAAACCTGGTTATAAATTTAACATATTTATTATACTATTTTGGGTGCACAATGTGTTTTCCATTTGTTATTACTAGGCACTTTTTAAACATAATTTCACACCATTAAATAAATTCTAATTATGCGAGATTTTTTCATATGATAGTAATATCTCATTAGAATGAAATGGTAAATAGATTTGTATAAAATTTATTCACATGTGATAAATGTGAAAAAATCAAAACAAACTTCTACATTAATTTGTGTCCTTCCATTTATGTTGCTAGAAATCACTTTTTGGGTGGCATTTTGCATGATCAAGCCATATCCATTTATCATGGAATTTTACAATATGTTATAAAAATATGGGAAGAATTTGATAGTGAAAATATTTACACAAAATTAATTTTCACATGTAAAATTCATATAAATCAAAAGTGGGTTTTTTTTCAATTTTAATTTGGTCATTTTTTGCATCTTCCCAATTACCAAATCTACACAATATGCATGTTTCAAACTTAATTTCTTGGGGACTAACTTCATGAAATTATGCTTGAATTTAGTATGGTATCCAAATGTGGGAATATTATATTATTAAATAAATTAATAAAAAATTACTTCTCACAATAAAAATACATAGCATTCAAAATGGGCATTTGAATTGAATTTTAATTAGTCATTTTTTGCATCTTCCTAGTTATTAAATATACCCAATACGAACCCTTCAAACTCATTTTCATAGTCGTAAATTGTATCCAATTTCATCTAAATTTTATATGACCATATTTAAATGTGAGGAGAATAAAATGGTGAAAATTTAACATGAATTTATCTTATAGTCATTAAATGCATAGCAATCGAAACTATCGTCTACATTGATTCCTACATTTTTAGTCATATCTACCTAGTACATACTTCTAAGACTTATTTTATAATGGGTAAATTAAATAAATTTTCCTTAAAATTTTTTATGAATATATCCAAATGTGATTATAATTTAAGGTTAAACATAACTCACACAAAATTTCAACCTAACTATTAAGTGCCCAGCGATAAAAATTGGTATTAACTAACTTTTCCTTTGTCATTTTTCTATTTCTAGTTTTTAAATTTCACTCAAAAGAAATATGTATAAGGCATTTTAGACAATAAAAACATATCCATTTCTTATGATTTTTTTATTAAAGTATCCAAATTTCACTATAATACAATATTAGATAATATCACTTAAAATTAGTTTTCACATGTAAATTATGCATTGATCAAAACTACTTTTTGCATTGATTTATGTATTTTCACAGCTATCAAATCTACCCAATGTGCACTCTTCAAACATAATTTCATAGGTATAAATCAAGTAAAATTATAGGGTAATTATACATTATAGTAAATAAATGTAATTATAATATTTTGGTTTAAAATGTCATAGAATATTCCCTCCCATGTGAAAAATATAGGCATTAAAAATTGGCTTCTATAGTAAATTTATCTTGGTCATTTTATCTTTCCTCTTGCCAAGTCTAGCCAGTGTGCACATTTAAAACCTAGTTTTGTAAGTCCAAAACATATTAATTTTTTATAAAAAAATCATAAACATATAAATATGTGAGGATAATATAATGGTGAAGGAATTCTCATAAAATTTATGTTCATGTGCAAAGTGCACAACCATGAATATTGACATGTACATTGATTTTTGCATATTCCTATTTTCTAAATATTATCAGTGCACACACTTCAAACCTAATTTCACACAACCAAATGAGGTTAAATTTTATGATAATTTTGCATGATTATAATCAAAATTGGGAATAATTTTAGGGTGAATAAATATAAAGAAAATTAATTCCCATATGGGAAAAGCATAGAGATGAAAATCTTCTTTTGCACTAATGTTTACCTAGGCCTATTTTATGTATTTTCACTTTTCAAATATGACCATTGTGTAATTTTGAAACCTATTTTCATAGGACCAAATGAAGTCTAAATGGATTAAATATATATATGATAATGCCTTGATGTTTTAGATTAAGGTAAAAATAGGTTTTGAAGGGGTCCCAAAACCCTTTAACAGATTCAAGAAAGATCAAACAATAACGCCCACTAGGAAAGGAATTCCTAAAACATACTACAAGACAGTATCAATACAGGTTTTATAGGGACCTGAAACCACCAATAAAAACCATTAAAAGCAACCAGGCTTTACAAGGACCTGAAACCTAGACAAAACCAAATCTGGACACCGAGGGCCAAACAGGTTTTAAAAACATGGTTCCAAAATGAACCATCTACCGCACGAGGCACACCAACACAGAGGAAACAAAGTTTCCCCCATCCAAACACTAATACCATCACAAACTAGATCGAAAAGGTAGTCCAACTCAGACCAGAAAACCAACCCAAGATCCATCCGTAATATGAAAAAATGAGGTAAAAGTAGAGTTCCACATAAAAAAGATCTCCCTTTACAAAGCCACGCAAAAAAAAGTCACCATTATTGTAAGCTCTCCTCTTGTATAGTAAATAAATGAGATCCCTCCATGGCCATGTAAAAGATTACTATTTCAATGCCGCCATTCGGTCCCCAAATAGAGACTCTATTCACCATCGACAGCAAGGCTAGGGTTTAAATATGAAGCTTTGCTTCTAAGCCTCGCTTCCCACACAGGTAACAACCCCCGTATCCATCACCTCCACCACCCTTTCCAGCCACCCAAATGTCTGTGAGATTACCCCCTCTACATAGAGGAATTGCTGCCATGGCATTCAAGATATCCCTAAAGAAAACACTGATCCGCTTAGAACAGGGTGTTGGTAAGCATGACAGCCACAAAATAGAAAATTGAGGTAAAAACACAAATCTACTCTAAAAAATTAGGCTTTATAAAGCCGCACAAGCACCATCTAAAAATAATTTGCTTCACTTACCACCTGAAGCAAATTAACGAACCACGCCATAATGATTTCACATTCACCATGTTGCGCTCCAGCATCCCTTTGCAGACTGGGATCTAAACACCAGATTCTGTAGCCATGACAATTAGGGTTTTAGCTCAACCCAATCTGTGGCCTCACTCCCTCTTCCCTCATCCCTCTGTAGCTTCCCCCAAGGACACCAGCGAGCGTGGAATCGTCTACAGGGGTTAGGGTTTCAGGGCCACGTCTTCGTCCGTGCTCCCCTTAGTTTTATAGTGATTTTATTTTCAAATGAAAAGATATGATGATGCGAAGTGACCCCTCTAAAAATATTTGTGACTTGGGCAACTTTTGAGAAGAAAGCACTTAAATGTAAATACATAGGGATTAATTTGGTTATTTCAAAAAAAACACAATTTTGAGTGCCTTTTCAAGAAAATTCTAAAAATATAAGACATGATGGGTATTAATTATGATTTATTTTACAAATTTCTAATTTAGTATATTAAGAAGGTGATGATATGGCTATGCACGACTATGTGTTGGTTATTAAGGCATATATTTTGATCTACAACTCCATTTTTTATGTTTTTTATTATTATATAAATTATGTTTCTCCATCTTCACAATGATGTTAATTTAAAATTGAAAATTTAGAGATGGAAAATCTGTAAATATTTTAATCTCATGACTCTGTTACTTCTAAATACTATGTTTATAATTTTGGTATCTTTCATCTTTGCTAAGAAAGTAATATGTTTTATTTAATAGTTTATATAATTTGGCCAAGATAAGTGCATTATTGAAGGTAAGATTTGTCACCAACATTAAATGGAGCTATGACTCATGCATTGGAAGTTTTCAAAGGAGACAAAGAATGAAAAAACTATGCATACATAAATGGGCTCTTGTGTTGAACATGGACAAATGGGATATTTTATTATTTCCAAAAATTCTCTTCCACTTGAATTTAATGTGAGCCTATCATTAATGGTTTTGTCATGTATTTCCTTGGATATGTAATTCCACATTGATTTGGGCCTTAGTATTTTTTGTTTAATATTTAAACCACCTGGTTGGTGGATGAGATTGAACTGAATGCCATCCATAAGATTAAGAGGGTATGTTTGATTAAGAGTTATAACACATAATAGAGGACTAGAAATTTCTTTTATACTTTTTTTTGCTTTCTTAGTTAATTTTTCTTGTAATAAATACTATTGTGAAGAATTTTTATGTACTTTTACTAATTATGGTGGATCTAAACACTATTTTCCAAGAAAATATCTATCAATTGAAAGGTTTTGAAGACAATTATTCATTATATACACATGTATATGGTGATTTTGTCCATATTTATTCATATTTAAATACCTAAGACTATTGCATCATCTTTGTTCATGGTTGTATACATACTGGCTAGACAACAGATTGGTTCCATGGAGTTCATCTAAATCAAATGAATCAAAATTATTCTAGCTACAACATAGGCTTACATATTTCTATTTTATTCTTTTTTACAAATTTGATGGATTAGGTAGAATCTATCTAAAATTTGTAATATATGTTTACATGTTTTATCTTGATTATAAACCATTATCATTATTGTTAATGCATTAATGAGCCCATTCTATGTAATGAAAAATTATTAATCAATTATATTTTTTTGATAGATACACACTTACTAAATTTAGAAGTGATTGATCCATAAAACTAGGATTGCATATTACATTATCGAAACATGTTCCAAACATGCCTCTTGAAATGGAATAGTTTATCATTAACTACTGAGTTATATTACAAGCTAAGACCTAGTATTGATAGATGTTGGGGAGATTTATTCTCACATTAGAAGAGGTTAGGTGGATTCCCAATATACCTAAGTTGGTGTGCTAAATGACCCATCAACAAATGGGATTAGGGATAAATTTATTTAAGGTTATGTTGTTGGATATTGTCAGTGGCATTGTGCTACCTAACATTGTTTCAAGTGTGGGCATGGCAGTGCATAGTGATTAAACATCATGTGGGTCACATGAGGATGAGGATAGAGGATGACCCATTTTCCTATGGATGTTATGTTATCATAAGGGTATAAAAAGCATACTTGGGAGATATTGATTTTTATGGTAGGGCTATATATGAGGTAGGAGCTCATCAGGTTACATGGAGGCTATATAGAGAGGTTAATCCACACTAGAGATATGATGCATTACATATGGATTATATGATGACACCATGCTATATTATTATGTATCATGAGTATATAATTGAACAATATATGCCTGATAGAGTGAAGAGGTAATTTGGTATTAAGCAAGAATTATATCAAGGCCTCATGTGTTTGTTCAAGTAGTATGGGAGAGATCACTATGTAGAGCAAGGATTAATCTTAGGACTGCAAATCAAAGTTTGTCACAATTTTAGATAATGATAGGGATATAATGGATACAAGGATTATAAATGATTATGCTACATGGAAGGTGAGATATAGACCATTTAGGTTGATAGATCCATATGTTAATCTTAGGACTTGGACATAAAGATTTCATGCATCTTGGATTGGGCTTCCCCTAAGGGTAAGATCATGAGAAATGGTTAGGAGAGATATATCAACACAAGTTGGGAGAGGTAGGAGATGTTTGTGGAAGATAGTATATCCCATTACTTATGATTGATGGAGATGAAGAGGGAGATGCAGGGGATATAATGATGAAGCCTACAATAGAGGATCCATCAATAAAAGGTATGGAGTAGGTCCATCAGGCCCAATGAGATTAGTTGACTCGAGGGACCATTTTGAATAATTTGGATTTATTACTAGTCTAGTGAAAAAAATTATTAGAAATAAGTTTAAACTCTAGCTTTTTCCAATTATAAATTTTCTCCAATATAATATATGGGGAATAGATATAAATTATTACCATACTCCTATTCTAGTTTATTTATAAAACATTAAAATTAGTATTTTTCTAACATATTCTTTGATCCATTTTAGGGGGTATAACTCCAAATTATATAAAATACTCTTTCAAAGGATCAGGCATTGATTAACTCTTTACAGTAGGATATTAGAGCCACATATGTGTATATGGAAAGGTTATAAGGAGATTGAGGCTAGAAGGAATAGTTGAGGGTATATGAGAGTGGTAAAGATCATCCCATTACATATAGAGATCATCCACTATAGATGGAGCTAGATATGATGACATCATAAGGTCATGGTAGAGATGGGGACATCTTAACACATGATGTTTCCATGTAAACTCCATATGATGTAGTGTTAACATTTAGGTGCATGAGGGATAAGGACATATTGTGATTAGATTTAGAAAAGTTGAAGAAACTAATCACACTATCAAGTTAGTTTTAGACACTATCAAATATTATGAGGTATATAGAGGAGGATATCTACTACATGATACGCTATGAATAGGTGGTGTCACTAGAGAAATGATCACCCTCATTCAAAGAGAACTCTTCTATGAGGAAAATTTATGTGAGGATAGTTTAGAGAGTGGATTCATATAGGTCTATGGGATAAATGGCTCAATGCATTATGGGTCCTTTTAAGAGTACACCAAGGTGGCATGGTTTGAGAACATATATAGATATCCCATTTGAATGTTAGGGAGATACTTAGAGATATGATATGATGCATCTATGTATACACACATTTTGAGATGTATCATTGTATGGATGTACTTTGACACATTCAATACACACACACACACACACACACACATGCATGCATGC
>JARHVA010004238.1:100000-150000 GCA_037957365.1 Torreya grandis | reverse complement strand
TATGAGGACTGATCAAGGCATTATCTCAATTTAGGTTATTCCATGATATGGTTACTATGAACTTTCACACATGCAAGTTGTCACTAGGCTCATGCATTGGTTTGTATACCCAATGAGGTGTATTCATTCATTTCCTCTATTTTTACATAGTTATTTCATTTCAACATAGTCTTTTTCTTTTCAATATCTCATTAGTAAGGACTTATTTTTGAATGTTTCATTGTATGACATTTCTTTGGATCAAATTCACATACATAGACATAAATTCACATATTCAAATTTAGTTACATGGGCTTCACTTCTAAGGTAAGTCTAGGTACACTTTTTATTTCATTTATACTAGTCATTTCACTTTGCTACATTACAAGAATAAATGTGGGTGGGGGGGGGGGGGGGGGGGGGGGGGGGGGTGGGGGGGGGGGGGCAGGGGAATGTAATCACCTAAAAGTGGTAGTTGGATTCTAAGAGTGTTTCTTGAGTTACCCTATCCCTATGCTACCCATAGACCTATTCTAGATCCTTAGAATTACATTTCCAATCATTCAACATACCATTATCACTTATAACTAGTCAAGGCATAGTCCCTAAACTATCACCCCTAACCCCAATCTAACTTTATAATCAAGTTGATCAGATGGAATGACAAAATCTATATCATTATATATGTTGTATAAACTTTTATCATATTATAGGTTGTCACCATATTCATGTCTTCCTTCATATACAATGGTTAGCATTATTGAGTGGCCTAAAGTTTCCTAATATACCCAAGTGGCTATAGAGACAAATATATAGTTAGACTACTCAATTAGATACTTTCAACACTTTGTGTAGTATAATTATAGATGTATCTACTTCACACAAGGTAAATTAGGGAGTCATGGGATACTTAAGTTCTTGAGCAACCTATATAATAGGTTTAAACACACCTACAATCTTATCTAATCTATATACAAAGATCAAGATCCAAAAAATAAGGGTGACCAATGATGGAGTCAAAACTAGATTGAGTTCTTGAGCCACCCATATGAGGACTGATCAAGACATTAGCTCAGTTCAAGCTATTCCATGATATGGTCACTATGAACTTTCACACATGCAAGTTGTCACTAGGCTCATGCATTGGTTTGTATACCCAATGAGGTGTATTCATTCATTTCCTCTCTTGTTACATAGTTATTTCATTTCAACATAGTATTTTTCTTTTCAATATCTCATTAGTAAGGACTTATTATTGAATGTTTCATTGTATAACATTTCTTTGGATCATATTCACATACATAGACCCAAATTCACATATTCAAATTTAGTTACATGGGCTTCACTTCTAAGGTAAGTCTAGGTACACTTTTTATTTCATTTATACTAGTCATTTCACTTTTCTACATTACAAGAATAAATGGAGGGGAGGGGGAATGTAATCACCTGAAAGTGGTAGTTGGATGCTAAGAGTGATTCTTGAGTTACCCTATCCCTACCACTTACTATTTCTCATTACCACTTACTATTTCACACAAGTTCTTGTTCATTAGTTTGATCTAAAGTTTTCCTTTCAAATTGTGAAAATTGAAACCAATCAATTTTTAGAATTTAATTTTCATAGTTATAAATGATCTAAACAAAGACACAATAATTTATTTTTAACCAAAAAATCATTTATACAAAAAAATTATGATACTAAATAATAAGAATCCTAGTATTCACCTAAAAAAATTATAGATTATTACAGATTGTATGACATATTTTTATTGACTTGATTCTAATTGAGTCTTACTCTCTATCTACACACACACACACACACACACACACAAACACACACACGTGTGTGTGTGTGTGTGTGTGTGTGTGTGTGTGTGTGTGTGTGTGTGTGTGTGTGTGTGCGCGTGTGTGTGTGTGTGTGTGTGTGTGTGTGTGTGTGTGTGTGTGTGTTTGTGTGTGTGTGTGTGTGTGTGTGTGTGTGTGTGTGTAAATTATATTACAATTATGTATATATATATATATATATATATATATATATATATATATATATATATATATATATATATTTATATATATATATATATGAAATACATAGTCATTTCATTATCTACTTAAAAATTATCTCCGTAATAAAGACTCAATCTCCCATACTACATAAATCTAATAATTAGCTACAAGCCTGGCCATACCTAGTCTATCCTTAGCTTATTAAAACATAAACATATGCATTTACATACATAAATTGAAACACTAAAGTCAATTAACCTTCTGTATTTAACATCAACTAAATGCTCAAAATAATTTAATAAACTTAATTCAAATTTAATCATTCCCCATATATAAATACATATCTCATCTTTTCTTATGTCAATAGTCCATATCTAAAAAGTGATATATACATAATATGCAAAGATTATTTCAACTTCCTACACTCATAATTTTAAAAACTTGAATTACTCAAACCATATGTAATATAATTTATTCAAGATCATGCCTCCAAATTTAATTACCAAATGACAACATGAGTTTTGTTCAATGATACTTAATCTCGTAAAAATGGAATGAATGATATCATTTAATATTCATATAAAAATCAATATTCATGTACAAACCATTAGTTCCTATACAGATTTTAAATCTTAAAACAACCATTAAAACCTTTGTTCAACTTAATTTTAGATGTAATTGTATCCATAAGATGATATGTATTAATAAAAGTCTAAAATTTGAATGATTAAATTTATTAATCACTTGAAATTAAAAACCATGTAAAAATTTTGAACCATTTTTACATAACTAACTACTAACCCAAAGCAGGGTATTGTCAAACACATAATTTTGGCTCAAATGGTTCATTTATATTTGACCATGTGGATAGGTTGAACCCATCCATAGGATCACATACAAATGACCCATATAGTATTTTCAACAACAATCTTAACTAAAAATATAATATGCATAATTTAATCCTTTTAACTATTAACCAAAAAAATATTCAAACTCAACACAAATCCCCCTTTCTTCTAAGTCTGGAAAGATTAAAACCCCAAAACTACTTTTCCAATCATTCCAACTATACAAGAATCCTTTTAAAAAATTTAAAACGCAAATAAAAGTATGTAGGGATTTATACATAACTAGTAAAGCCTACCCTATTCTAGGGTTTGAGTAAAAAAATGAAAGAGTAATGAAAACATAACAAATGAATGTTTTATTATTTTTTTCCAAATGTTCAAAACCTAACTAAAATCCACTAAATATCAAAACCCTTATACTATTATACTCACATATTCATTGTCTGAGTTTCCATCACACAATTTAAACACATAAGAAAGTATACAAAAGTTTATAATGACTAAAATTAATGACCCTTGTCTAGGGTTTGAACTCAAAACAAGACCATAACATAAATACACATAGTTAAAATTAAATAAATGTTGGGACAACTAAATAAAACTTTGCAAAGTAGAAGTATCAATTTGATATTTCCATAGCACATGCAATATTAACTATTAATTCATGAAGTAACTAAGTAAATGTTTCATTTAACCTCAAAAATAATTTGATATATTTTTCTAAAGTGCATGGATCATAAATGTAGTCGATGGAGTATGATCAGTATATCAAAATGAATGCAAACACACTACTAGGTTAGAAAATATGCAAACATATAAATTAACCACATCCACATTTTATAGTAATATAAAACAACTAGAAATTTTAAGATAATCATAATCTATGTGGTTGTGTTGGGTTTCACATATATATTCTCTTTCTCCCCAAAATCTCCATCTACACCATCCTCTCTGATGATACCCTCCTTCATTCATAGTCAAGAAGGTGGAATCCATCCTGCATCCACCTTAGTAAAAATTAATAGTGGTTAGACCAAATTATGTAAAAGATTACAATAACTATTGAAACAAAATATATTGTTAAATCATGATTAAAATTCACCATACATAATACAATCAAATAACTAATTAGTTAAAAGTCATGATTAAAAGTAATAAACACTCTTTATAATCAACATATAATAAAGTCTATTTACTTAACACATTAGATAAACCCATTATCAATAAATAATCATAGATAATAAGTCTAGAGAAAAATCGAGATGTAACACTATGTAAGCAAGTACCTATTCTTCAAGGTTATCTTATCGATTCTTTTATAATCAACAAACATCCTCCATGAACCATATTTATTAGTACTAAAATATTTGGATAATTACATACAAAATGCTAGGATGACTTATACCTTGATTAATCAAATATTATATTTTTTTTACGTAGTTGGTATCCACCAAAAGCTACCAATAGAGACCAAAATTTATAATAGTAAAATCATGTAGAAATTGAAATACATGTTTATATGCCTCAAGGTGGCATACCCATGGTATCTTGGAAAAAATCATTGAATTATTACACTAAATCTAAGATTTTTTTATGCTCTTTCTTAGAAACATGCTAAAAAGAATTGTTGTAGCCACTTATTTATCTTTTATGTATCTTAAAATAATTAAATTAAAATTCCCATTAACATTAATCAATGTTTTATCTTAAGACGCTCGTACTAAGGAGATAGTGATTTTATTTCATAGACTTCAATAATGGATCTCTTACCATCCTTCACCATTAGTATTGATTATCTCTTCTCATTAAAATGGAATCCTAGATATACATGTAAAGGCTTCCAAACACAACACCCCACATCTTAAGAGGCACAACATCCTCTAAGAATTTTTTAGTGAAATTTTTATCAAGACCAAATGTTACCTTGTATTTATTGGTCACCTTTAACTCTAATTATTACTTTAACCAACCCAAAGTATATATATTACGATAATTATAATTTTATAATCCCAATATGCCCACTAACTTAGGTTGCTTCTAGAATTTTCTTGAGAGAAAGAATAAAAAAGACCATCCACTTTAATTTTCTACATTTTAACTTTAATATATAAAATTTTGGCATGTTCACCTTGATCTTGGGAACTAATATTACCCAAACATATATTTTTATGGATAGAGGTATAAAATGGGTCTCATCCACATTAGAGATACATCCAAATTCTTTACTAAGGAATGACTTCAAAGCCTTCTTTTTATTATTTCCTATGTTTAGATGTAATTCCATATGTAACTTCTAATAAGTCTATTTTGAATTACTATCAACATAGAAAAATCCTTAATAGGGCAGGGGACCTAGCCTAGTTGGCTAAATATTTCTGTTGTGGCAAGGCTGGTCACGGGGTCTAGTCCCCCCCCCCCCCCCCCTCCACCCCGCTATACTAGTATTAGGCGTGTCTAGCCAGCACCGCCAATCACATTAAAAAGTTTACCAGGATTTTAAAAAAAACATAGAAAAATCCTTAATATATTTTAATATAATTTTGAGAAACTTTTGTTATAGCATTATGATTACTTTTACATTTACCTTTCCCATTTTTATTAGAACCATATTTGTGTTTTAGTGTGTTTGAAGAGATATATGGACCCTTATTTTTATCCATATCTAATTAGTGAGCTTGATAATAATCCTCATCTACATCTTTAGGCTTTTAAAATAACATGGGTCTTCTTAAATGGCTATGAAGTCCACCAACATACTTCATCAAGATGTCACAGACTGCTATATCCTTTCCCATTTGGGTGGTATTCTTGTTGAAATAACTTATATACTCTTGTGCACATTGGATTTTATTTTGATTAATATATTGATAATACATGGACATATATTCCTCATAATAAATAGGATAAAATTGTTTTTTTAACAACATTTTAAATTCATCCCACTTAATACTTGGATGAAAATTACTAAAAACCATGGTATGAACATAAGTTTCAAACCAATTTAAAACCATGATTGATTAAACTTAACCTTGAAAATAAATATATTAACACTCATTAATATAATGAAAAATGAAATATACCTCAAGTTAGGCTAGCTAATAGCCTAGCCTCTCCAAATTTAAATCTCCTTAATTATATTGAATAGTAATCATTGCTTCAGCTTCGAATGGTAGTGGAACTTTGTTTGTATGGGGAATTCTTTACACTTTCTTATGCTAAATATCCATCTCATTTCTTAATTTTGGAAATTCTACATAAATTCCTATCTTCACCATGATAATAACCATAATGGAATCCAACTTATCGAGCCTATCCTTCTTAGTCATGGATAGAGACATGTTAATAACATCATTCTTTAATTTTTTGAATCTTTACTCATTAGATGTAGGTACTTATTCAATAATAATGGTCATGAATCTAATTTATATATTAAACTTCCTTGTGGATATATATTGTTGTAAGGAAATGATGATACCTTCACCACTCATGTTTGTTACTTTGGTTATGTGCATAAAACTACAAAAATAGTCAATCAAAAACCATATAATGGAACTAAATTGGTTGTAATACCAATATGATAGGTAATTGTGTGTATATTACACTACAAATTCATCATTATGAATCATGTACTATATCTAACAATTTTTTTGTTAGTGTTTCTTATTTATACCCAAACATGCATTTATGGTGTAATAAATTAAATCAAAATAATTATGGAATAGAAAATAACTAAACACATGCAAAAAATAAAAAAACTTGAAGTCACAAAAATCATAATAGAGACATACCTTACCATATATAAAATCAAGGTGATTAAAAAGGGCATGCCTCTACTTGCCATTATATCTTTACCAGTTATAATGTATTGCCATTAGTGGCCTTCATGAATAATTATTATAATGGAACTTGTTTAAAACATGTACTAAATTCCACTTACATACACACTTTCTCAACACACACATAAACCCAAAAAATTCCAATTAAGAACAATGTTATAATAACATAAATTGAGTATATGGCTAACCACTAAATTGATTCATTATAAAAGTCTACTCAATCATGAAATGTTTGATGTCTCTACCTTATACAAAATCCCACACACATGAAAAAAGGAAGATACTAACCAAAGTTTGAAACAAATAATTTCTATGAGTTGTAAAATTTGGAGCTATTCCTCTATCTATCTATTAGAAATGGAAAAAACTACCACTTGGTGTGTGATATTTGTGGGTTAGCTACACAATAACTAAGGCAGATATAAAACCACTACCCTCATTAATTGGTAATTTCATTACCTTTTATGAAACATATCTATATGATATTATGGACATGATGTCATCTTCTTATCTAGGATACTTGAATCATTCTAGACATGATGTTTTTTTCTAAAAACCCTTATGTAATTTTTAGTCAACCCCTCAACTTGTGACTATGTGTAAAATATATTTTTGAGGAAGTGTTATAAATGGTCCAAACAATATATTTACATATTGAAAATAGTGGAAGTAGTTATTTTATATAACTAACATACCATATCCAAAATTTAGGTCAGCCATACATACAATCTTCAACTAGAAATTAAGAATATGTATCCCTTGAAATGGAAATCATTAACTATTATCTAGGAATAGATGATGTACATTAATTATATTAACATTGATGAAATGAGTATAAGATGGGTAAAATTATTTTCAAATGTGAACAAATTTTTGAAGGAAGCTTTCCCATCTAATAGTGAAAATGATTTTTGTGGTCATTCAATTATTATTTTTGGTGGTTGATGTCAGTTAACACCTATCAAGGGCATATCTTTGTAAGTAGATAATATCATTTTATTTATTTAACTTATTTTTGAATCCATGAATGTGCAAACTAAATCATTTTTATGATAAAAATATATTTCATTGCTTTATGTTATGTACATATTCATGATGTGTGTAGTTAACACTTATGGTAAAATAATTTGGAATGCATTCAATATTGGTGTCACCCTAGACACAAGTTTTCATTATCATGGATATGATCCACAATAGGTTATACTTAGGAAAATGTTAAAATAATATTACAAATGCATATCCAAAAAATGAATACTAAGAATTATTTATGAAATGAATTGAAATTGTAATGAGCCATGATGATTGTGCATTACTCAATGCAACCATTCATTTGCATACAATAAATGCATTTATCAAATTTCATAACAATAAAATTATTAATTTGTTGTCCATGAAGGTTTTTTTCAATGTTTCTACTTGTACTAGACACATACTAATAAAATTATGATGACCATTTAGATAGTGAGGTATTAATATGTGTTACGAAATGGGTAATTTCAATGTGAAATAGGGGGTGAAGATGTAGAATTAATTAAAGAATAATTTGGTTTTATAAATAATATAATGTATACACATGGTTATAGACCATCTAAATGATGATTATATGTTATTTTGTATTTTTATAACCATGTAGGTACCCAATGAAATGAAAAAATATAAATTGTATTCCACTACCCCATGTTACACATGTCACTCATCTTAGTGCCATACTCATGAACTCCATAATACAATATTTAGTAATAATGACTTTCATTTCAATATAAAAAACATTGTAAATTGAAATCTAGTGTGAACTTTCTTAAGGTATGTCACTTTTACGGTGATAACTTATGATCATGTGTGTCCATGTGTACACTATAAAGGATATATTAAAATTAATTAAATTAAATGGTGTTTTTTAACTATTAATATACACACATGTACCTTATTATAAGTTTTGTGGACCCCATGATCATGTGAACCCATTTTGGTTTCCATGTGTGTTAGATTTATTACACATGAAAAAGATAAAAGAGAGAATTAATATTGGGCCAGGAAAGGAACCAATAAAAAGGAATTTACACATGCACATGATGTAATATATTATAAAAATCTAACGATTGAGAAGGCATAAATTTTAAATTATGAGTTTAACATGTCTATAGAGCTAACATAAAAAAGTAAATACAAAAATTGAACCTTACTAACACATTACCCCAAGACTATATGATGCAAACACATGGATTGTTAAGCATTTCTCTAATGTGACCTAATATGTGAATGTAATGAAATTACTTCAAGAATTAAGTATAATGGCAGAATTATATCCAAATATGACTAAAATATATCCAAATATATGATAATAGATAAGCCACTTCGAGGGGGAAAACTCCACAAGCTTCAATAAGAGCATAATTCACAATATGATGATAAATAATTACCCACTACCTCCTATATATAGTCTATCTAGGCCATGGTTACTCCATAGGCCGACCTACTAATCAAAAGAAAGCATAAATAAATGTATTGTAACATCAAAAAGGGATAAGATAGCCAGAAGTCACTAATACTATCCTCATGCATGTGATAGGTTAGGGGCATAACATGCCCTTCCCCTTCAAACCAACGTTGTCCTCAACGTTGAACAACTCTGGATGTTGTTGCAAAAAATCTTCACCTTCCCAAGTTGCATCTTCACTACTCTAGTTTTTCCACTTGATCAAATATTCCCTAATCTCTCTAGTTCTCAACCTCTTAGTACGTGTTTGGAGGATCTTTTCTAGTTCCAAAATGACTCATCCTTCTTCATCTAGTTTTGGGAGCTCTGTCTGGGCAGAAACTTTCTATCCAATGACCTTCTTCAAATAGGATACATGAAATACTGGGTGTATGTGAGATGAATGAGGTAACTCGAGCTTGTAAGCCACACTTCCAATTTTTTGTAGAACCTAATAAGGACCATAATACTTAGGAGCAAGTTTGTTGTCCTTTTTCTATTGCTTTAAGGACATTTGCTTGTAAGGCTATAAACAAACAAATACCCAGTCACCCACCTCAAAATTTTGCTCACTATGGTGTTGATCTACTTGTTGCTTCATCCTATTTTGTGCCAAGGCCAAATTCTCTCTCAAACTAGCCAACACCTCTTGTTGATGTTGAATGTGCTCTTTCACATCTCGAACCTTGGTGTGCACCTTTAATGAAGAAGTGATGGAAGGTGGATGGTAACCATATAGTGCTAGAAATGGAGACATTTTAGAAGAGGTATGGAAAGATGTGTTATACCACCATTCTACAAGTGGTAGCCATTTAACCTGATGTTCTTGTTTATCTGATACAAAACAATGGAGATACCCCTCTAAACATTTGTTAACCACTTCAGTTTGTCCATCAGATTGGGGGTGGTAAGATGAGCTATGAGCTAGCTGAGTACCCAAACAAGAAATTAGTTCAGTCAAGAAATTAATAGTGAAAATAGGATCATGATCACTTACAATTATTTTTGGGGTTCCATGTAATTTGAGAACTACTTCCATAAAAATAGCCGCTACTACACTTGCTGAAAATGGGTGTGAGAGAGCACAAAAATGGGCATATTTTGTAAACCTATTCACAATGACAAAAATAACATTTTTACCTTCAAAAAAAGGCAACCTAGTGATAAAATCCATGGAAACCTCTTCCCACCTTCGACTAGGAATTGCTAACGGTTGTAATAGACTTAGGGTCTTAATTGTTTCACCTTTATTCTGTTGGCATATCAAGCATTCTTCCACAAACTTTTGTACATCTCCCTTGAGTCCTTCCCAAAATAATTCTTTCTTAATTCTATGATAAGTTTTCAAGAACCTTGAGTGTCCCCCCAGTTGGAGATGCATGCAATTCTACAAGAATCTTATGCTTAAGATCTAAATTTTTGCACAAATATAACCTACCCTTATACCATAGGACATTGCCTTGCCATTAAAATTTGTTAGAGGATAAATTACGTTGCTGGAGATTTTGAATCAAAACCTATGTATCATTATCTTGATCCCATTCTAACCTAGCTTCATCCACCCAATCTACTGGCAACATGGACATTGCACAAAGTAATGCTTATGTGGATGCATCCCATCTGGATAGTGCATCTGCTACTACATTATCTTTACCCTTCTTGTAGATGATTTCAAAATCATAACCCAACATTTTGGTTACCCATTTTTGTTGTTCCTCAGATGATAATATTTTCTCCAAAAAGTATTTGAGACTATCATGATCCATTTTCACCTTAAAGTGTCTACCCATTAGATAACCCCTCCATTGTTTAACTGCATGAAGAATAACCATCATTTCTTTCTCATAGATAGGTTTTTGTATATTCTTACCTTTGAATTGATGACTTTCAAATGCGATGGGTCTTCCTTTCTACATTAGTACTACCCCCAATCTAGACCCAAAAGCATCACATTCAATAGTGAATGTCTATGAGAAGTCTGGAGTAGCCAAAATTGGAGTGGTGCACATAGTTAATTTTAGTTTCTAAAATGCTTTGGTGGCATCATCATTCCAATGGAAAGCATCCTTCTTTATAAATGTAGTGAGTGGAGCTGCTATGCTACCATAACCTTTCACAAATCTTCTATAGTAACCTGTTAGTCCAAGGAACCCTCGAAGGTTTTTGAGAGTTTTTGGCATGGGCCATTCCATTATCACTTTGATATTTTGGGGATCAACTTTGACACCTTCATGGGAAACAATGTGATCGAGGTACTCTACCTCCTATACTCCAAAAGCACATTTAGATGGCTTTGCATAAAGTTGGTGCTTCTCCAAAACTATCAACACCTATTTCACATGTTGCAGATGTGCTTCCCATGTCTGACTATAAATCAATATGTCATCAAAGAAAACTAGCAAAAACTTCCTTAAAAAAGGCCTAAAAATAGTGTTCATCAAGCTCTGAAAAGTAGATGGTGCATTTGTAAGACCAAAGGGCATTACCAAAAACTCATAATGGCCCTCATGTGTTCTAAAAGTAGTTTTATGAACATCTTCATCCTTGATTCTAATTTGATGGTACCCTGAGTGAAGATCCAATTTTGAAATAATTAGCACCATTCAACTCATCAAGTAAATCATCAATTACTAGAATAGGAAACTTATCTTTGATGGTGTACTTGTTGAGTTCCCTATAATCTGGGCACATCCTCCATGTGTTATCCTTCTTCCACACCATGACCACTGGTGATGAATACGCACTTTGGCTATGCTTGATGATCCCTGCCTCTAGCATTTCATGGACCATCTTTTCAATTTCACACTTTTATGCATATGGATATCTATATGGTTTGATATTTGGTGGTTGATTCCCTGGAATTAGTTGAATGGCATGATCATGTTCTCTTTTTGGTGGTAGTCCTTTTGGCATGAACCCAAAAATAAATGAGTGGCCCTCAAGAATTCACTATAGATCAGGATGTGTAGATACTTGTGTGGGTTGAACTTCTATGGAGCATAATCATGCACTAATTCCCTCTGCCTCCTTTTTTATCATCTTGGTCATCTGATGTGAACTAATCAATTGTGGAGATTTTACATGTAATCCACATAGTTCAATTTTCTTACCTTCAAAATGAAAGTGCATGAATAGTTCTTAGAAGTTCATCTCAATAGTACCTAAGGTTGTGAGCCATTGGACTCACAAAATAATGTCTATGTTACCCATGGGAATAACAAACATAGGAGAGTCAAGATTGTACCCACCCATAGTAATCTTAATACTATGGCATTTCCCTGAACAATTAATTATGCCACCATCTACAATCATGACCTAAAATTCTGGTGCTGGGTAGATGAAACAATTCAATCGAGTGGCCAACTTATGGTTTATAAAGTTATTTGTGCTCCCTGAATCAATCAACACTGTCACCTTTTGTTTCTTGAGGAAACCCACCACCTTAAGAGTTTGTGGAGTGTTAATTCTTGCAAGTGCATGACAAGAGATTGTAGGTTGGGAATCTTTAGGTACCTCCTCTATATCTTCCTCATCATCATTAGAGGCATCATTTGCTTCTTCATCTTCATTTGGTCCCTCAATGTAGAATAACTTCTTCTCAGCACATATATGTCCTTTACTCCACTTTTTGTCACAATAAAAACATAATCCTTTTACATGCTTCTCTTCAATTTGCTAAGGGGTCAATCTAGTAGGTGGAGGAAATGTTGGTGATGATATGCTACAATCTTTGAAGTGGGTAAATGGTTGATTCTTGTTGGCTATGAATTTTTCCTCAGCTCTACATGCCATGATAATAGATTCAAGAATCTTGAGTGGATTAAACATGCATACCTCATGTTGAATGTGGTCCTTGAGTCCACCCAAAAATAGGTCATTCAAGTTTGCTTCAGAAATTGTCTCCACACGTAAGGATAGGTTCTAAAAATGATGAATATAATCCTTGACGGAGCTAGTTTGTCACAATTTTGCCAATTGGCTAAATTAATTCTCTGTCACACTATTGCCATAGTGTAATTGTAGCTCCTCTATAAGAACTGACCAGGTGACATTGAGAGTCATCTTTTTCTTTTGAGCACACAACCATCGATACCAAATGAATTGATCAAGTTCAAGATACAAGGATGCCATGGTAACCTTCTATCCACCTAGAATCTGATGTAGGTCAAAAAAATCTCCATTTGATTGATCCAATTGAGTGGATTTTTTCCATCAAATTTGTGCATATCCACCTTTGGTAATAGGTTCCTTTATGGCTATGGAGTTAGATTTGAAGTAGACTAGTTAGGAGAACCACCCTGGTGGGTTTGTGTAATAGAGTTAGCTTGATGATTTGATTGATTAATGTTCAAATCCATCATGATATCTCCCAAACTATATTGTATGGATTGCATATTAGATTGTGTGTCTTACACCTCACTTTGAATGCCTTGTACACTATAGTCAAGCTGGCTCACTTTATGATCTATGTCAAAAAACCCTAGTACAAAGGGTCTAGTACATCCCCCTTCTGAATCCATCTCTTCCTTTTTAGGAGTTTTACTTGGAGTTTTAGCACCCTTTCCTTGGCCCTGAGTTTGTGGACCTGCCATAAAAGGGTTTTACGATGTCAACCATTATTGGCACTTTTGACCCAACTTTGACCAAGTGATTTTAGAATTATGTCAGCCTCAAATCAAAATATACAAAGAACATACCATACAAAATTTTATAAAATTTCCAAAAATGTGAATAACTTAGAAAAATTCTTTGAATTGCGAGCTATAGAGCAATTTTATGAAAACCCATAAAATAGTGATAAATTTTGTAAAATAGATCCAAATGAGCTAAAATTTTAATGGAAGCTTAATTTGATTATTTCTCACCTCTAGGAAAAAAAATTCAAATAAATTCACAATTTTTTATTAAATATCACAAAATTTAAAAATTTAGTGTTTCACCCACAAGATTGCCCAAATCGCAGCTCTGATACCACTTGTAATGAAATTAATTCAAGAATTAAGTATAATGGCAGAATTATATCCAAATATGACTAAAATATATCCAAATATATGATAATAGATAAGCCACTTTGAGGGGGCAACCTCCACAAGCTTCAATAAGAGTAGAATTCACAATATGATGATAAATAATTACCCACTACCTCCTATATATAGTCTATCTAGGCCATGGTTACTCCATAGGCCGACCTACTAATCAAAAGAAAGCATAGATAAATGTAATATAACATCAAAGAGGGATAAGTAAGCCACAAGTCAGCTAATACTATCCTCATACATGTGATAGGTTAGGGGCATACCAGTGAATTAATATATATTTATAAAAAATATTAATATTTTAATCATAATTATAACCAAAAAAAATATTTGAAGCCACATGGTATGTACAGGTACCCTTTTATGCGTAAGTAGAATTTGTTGTGATATTTCAATAAGTGTTTGGCCCACGTGGACACTATGGAAAACCCACACATATTTTTTTTGTGGAGGATTTAAATAGTCATACTGATAAATGAATAACTATAATAAAATGGAATTATAATATTATAAAATCCATAACCCATAATATTAATGAGGTTTTATACCAAGCACCCATTCAAGGCAAGTTTATAGTCTATTTTTGGATTTTTGGATGATCTAAATCTAATGATTACATTGGATTTAAATTTTTATATACCTTGTTATATATCAATTTTATTGGCCCATAACCCAAAATTACCAACATTTTTTTGACAATATAAACTAGGGCTACTTGTTATTTACCCATATTAATTTGCTATGGTTAATTAAGGATGTAATCATAATATTCTATTTCACCAAACAATATTTCACCTAAGACTACCGATATAAATTAATGAATATAAACATGATCATCAACCCATTCCTACTTATTTTAATCACGTTCAACCCATTTATCCCAACTAATCCAATGTTCCACAAAATAGTTAATAACATACCCTTACTCCATCCCAAATTACTCCCACTCTCCAAGATTTTTAGAAGATAAAATATTTTGTTAATGGCTTTAAATAGGAAAATAGGGTAAAAATTACAAGTTTGATGAAATATACCCTTACTTGTTCGATATGATCATCTTATAAGTCCCCTTTCTTCCACATTTTGAGGCTCCTAAATTTTATAAATGCAAAGGAAAGGGTGATCCTAGACAACATCTAAAAAAGTTCTTTGTGGCCTACAACAATTTTTATTTACTTCACTTATTTTCACATAATTTGGGTGGATAAATTTTAAAGTGGTTCTTATACCTACCTAAAGGATCTATTATCACTTTAGATGACCTATAAGAAAAATTTATAAATCACATCTATTATAACATAGAACATGAGTTGACAATGTTTGACTTATGTAGTACTAATTAACATGGTGATGAAGTATTTTCAACTTTCCTACATCAAACGAGAAGCTTAGTTAAGCAATTTATACATAACCTTGATAAATAATTAGCTAATATTTTCACATCTAATTTAATCTCAAAGATTTCTCATAATTGAGACTCTATTGTGTGGACACATTCAAGGAGATTATAGATAAAAGAGTGTAGATTGAAAAAGGACTTATAGAAAAAAGACTAGTTAAGTTCTATTTTTAAAACCAATCACAAGCTCAAAACTTTCTACAAATACATGCCAATACATCAGATAAGCCTAAGTCCATTCAAAAAAACAAAAACATTGTACAAAATCGAGTAAAATAATCAAGACACACATAAATGATGCAACCATTGCCTATCCAAAATGTTTCACTTACTCCAACCATCACATTTCAAATACCACATCCAAGAAGGAATCAATAACAAAATAGGTTCTTCAATGACCTTGGTGAACCTATTGAGTTTTATTATATAAATTAGTCATATCTAACATGGTTATCTATAAAACTCAAAAAACATTTCCCACAGACCAATCAAAGCCTAAATGGTATAGAGACAATGAGTATTGTGATTTATATCATGTCAAAAGAAATCAAATTCATATATGTGTGCAATTAAGCCACTTCATCTAGGATTTTTTAGAGTGAGGAGACACTACTTGGATAATGGTGCTTCTACATCTAACCATAACATGAGTGTCTAAAAATAACCTTTTCCCAAGCATAAATCTAATGCTTAGTGCCAATATAGTAATCAACATCAAAATCAAGGGTAGAGTCAAAATCAATTACAAAACCAAAATTAGAGAAATTGTAATCAACTCATGGGATTAACTAACTATAGGCACATGTTATTACCTATTTGTTTGTGTGTTAGTACCACTTTGATCAAGATTGGACATTGTTTGTACATTATTCACTATGTTTGGCTCATTATTAAGTGTAGAGGTTGAAGACACTTCTTCAATAATGGGCATATGCATCAAGTTATCTATCAAAGTGGTTTATATAAATGGGTTAGAACTTAGATTTTATTGTCCAATTAATTCCATCAACACTCCTATTGAAGGAACTAGGTTAATGAGAGGCTTACTCACCATGTTCATCTAATTAAAATTGCATGCTAAATTTATGTAGGTTTGGTACGCTATTTGCATTTGGTTAAAGTGATCTTTCATGATGTTTTTTCCTTAATTGGATATGTTGGGGTCTTGGTACATTGTTTAGACTAGAGCCATACGATTGCTAGAAGAAGCTTGTTGATCATAAATGATATTGTGGGGTACTCTTACTAAACTTGGTAAATTTTCATGGGGGAAGTCTACTAGAAACTTATCCCCTACATTTATGGTCCTAACCAAAATCTCATCTTTGTTCTCTAACAAATGTTGCTCAAACAAAAATGGATTATATGTGGAAGCTGGATTAGTAGAATACAGCTATTGAAGTACTAGCTTGTCCACCATGGGTATTATAGCTAAGTATTATGTGGTTTGTTCTTGGTCCTATTTTGTGTAAGGTGGTGTGTTAACCAAATAGTTAGCCAATGGATCTTGGCTTTGTGCCCTAGATTGAGTAATATAAGAGGGATAAGAATCCATCTCATAAGCAATGTTATCCACATAGGGGTCTTGCATCATTTCTTCCTATGCAACTACATTACTAATCCCTAGATTTTACATGAGTCCACTACAAGTGTAGAAATACATTTTGGGATCCATAGTCAATGCTTGGTGATAAAATGTCAAAGAGTTCTAAAAACTCTAAAAATGACATAATCTAAAACAAATGATGCCTTCAACTTGGTCTAGATTTGTCAAAAGAATCAAATGGTTTATGTAAAGATTTGTGAGGGAATAAGCTAGCATAAAATATCTAACATCTATTCACATAAAGATAAGCAAGTAAATGGACTGAAAAATCAAAATGCCAAACTGTAAGGTCAAAGTGTTTCAAATCAATCTAATCTATGAATTTAAAAGTTTTTAGGTATTTTGGCCAAACACGGCATCAAAATATAGGCTCAAACAAGGCATGTGCTAGGACTCTTGGCCAAACGGTGTCAAAAGCTAGACTTTGAAAATAGATGAAATTTTTAATCTAACAGATTTGAAACACTTCTAATAAACACTAGGCATTCAATTCTTAGATATGAACTTGGTCAACTAGATATAAGGTATGAAACAAAAGGCACTTTTAGAAATAGTTTATTTTCTCAAAAATAGTGGTATAAGACATGGTTATTTTGACAAATAAGCTAGAAAAAGGTGAATAATATAATTGTGTTTTAGATAAAGGATCAAAAGAGTACACTTGGATTGGTCTAAACATGTAGAAATAGATTTGGAACTCTATGCAAGGGGATATATAAAATAGTATTTTAAGTGTTTGGGTAGTGTAATGATGCTTCAATACCCAAAAGGTGTGAAAAAAAATTCGTTTCAAAAACTCTCTAAGGTAAAGATATTTTTCCACAATTTTGATAGCATAACACTACCTTCCTTGACTCAAAATGTTGTGGTGTATAGACTTAAAGTGCAAGTGTTTAGCACAAAAATGGATTAATCCTATCAAGTGGAGATAATGATTTATGAGTCTTAAATGGCCTTCAACCAAATTGTAAATTAAATCTAAGTTCCTTCAAGTTTAGTGAAAATGGAAAACCCACTTAACATTAAGCTTATGAACTTGTAAAGGTGTAATTCCAAATTTAGATTATAAGTGAAGGACTTAAATAACTTTGGTCAAGGTCTAGACTCAATTGGGCAACATAACTGTGCCAAAAATGAATGATATGACTCTCAATATTTTGATGAACTTTGAACAAGGAAAATGGATGATCTCACGTCAGTAGCATAATACCTCTTTATTCAAAGGAAAATTTAGACTATGTGTTTGGTTTGGATTATTTGTTTATACCAAGTTTTTGAATCCACACAAGACTTTAAACTAGGACAAGATCAACTAATAAATCACCCTTAGATCCTAAACTGACAAGGTTGCTTGGTTTTGTTATAATCCATCAATATACATCATTTGAGAGGATTTTAAGTGTTCATCCAAAAGTAAATGTGCATTATATAGTAGGGTTTTTACACCCCCATTATCTCAAATGATAGTACTATGACATGGACCTTGAGGCACACCTTACACCAATAATACTTCCATGACAAGTGGGGATTTATCTAATATCTAACAAGTTTTTGAATGATCTAGGGGAATCAATTTCACAATGAATTTCACACCAAATAATGCAAAATAAAAGCATGGATTTTGGGTCTATATCACTTGGCTTGTTGTAAAAAGGTCTAGTCCTTTTTGCAACCCCTACATCTTGCTATTTTCTCAGTGTAGTTCGATGACCAAAGTGCCACTATGTCTAGTGTGCAACTATAAAAGAG
This sequence comes from Torreya grandis, assembly GCA_037957365.1. Lineage (NCBI taxonomy): Eukaryota > Viridiplantae > Streptophyta > Pinopsida > Cupressales > Taxaceae > Torreya > Torreya grandis. The sequence goes on along the minus strand of JARHVA010004238.1, from coordinate 131,064 downwards.
TCAAATGAAGTCAATGCCAGGAGATGAAACCCTAAGTCAAAGATTCCCTAAAGAACTTGTGAGAGGTGATGATGTCCCCCTCACAAACTAAGATGCATAAATAAATAAAGCATGAAAGTAGAAATACTTTAGGGTCATTTTCAAGATCACCCAAACTTTGATGAGTTTTTAGGGAGTGATATAGATGAATTTATTTCTAAGATTTGGACTAGGATACTTACAATAGGAATGGCACTTTTGATTCCAAGGGTTCCCTATAGGGGACAAATGGAAGAGTATACATGCAACATTCCTCTTTTTGCCAAACAAAATCTAATTAAACAACTATTGCAAGAAGAAATTGACAAGTGTATTTAATTTTAAACCCAAATGAAATGTTTGGTGGTGTTTATTTAACCCCTTGGTCTTAGTTGTAAACTTTTTAAAAAATTCACCAAAAACATCTAAAAATTCCTTGTTAGACACCAAAACAAAGTCCTAATCAAATTTTAAGCATAGAAAAGTGATTTAAACATGTTTTGAGAAAATATCCTACTTGGCCATGTAGCAAAATTGTTAAAATGTCCTTTAGATTTGAAGCTTTTTGAATTTGAAACAAGAAACTTTGAAAACACAGCTCTCAAGTCTATGTTTTTAGAAAAAAATAGTGACTGATATTGATTAATACCACTAACATTGGTTATGGCTAACCGAAATCTAATCGATGTCAGTTTTGCTAACTAACATCAATTAAGCCAAGTAACTGATGTTGGTATTTCTATAGATGTCAGTTGCTATGTAAAAACTGTGGCAACCAAAAATAGTAAAATAAAGTTATAAAATCAATTTTCAAGAGTTTTAAGGGGTCAAATAAGTACTTTAGAGTTTCAAAAGGATCTCCTTCATGTGTAGGATGCATCTTTTCCCATCGAGCATTCCATTCTGTGATCTAGGAATTTGACTCAAGAGAGGATGATTAGTATGGTGTTAGTTCCAAAATGAAAATAAGATGAAATAAACACACTAATAACATAGCATCTCTAGGCCTAAACACTAGGGATAAATTAGTTAATAAAATAAAATGACAAACATAACTCAAAAGAAATAAATGAAAACACAATAATTCCTTCACCTTCCTTAAATGCTCTAAATTCTTTTGTAGTGGTGGCTTGCTTGACTTTGTGCTCATGAAGTCCTTGGAAATGGAAGCTTGACTACCTCCATCTCTCCTTGGCACCTTTGGATTGTGGCTTGGATTGGCTTGGAATCAATTTGGCATTATAAAACTATTTGCTTGAAGCTTTTTAGAACCAATCCTGCATTATAACTTTGCACTAATTTAGCTTAGAGATGATGTTTTGAGGTCTCCTATTTATAGATTTTTGGATTTGATCGGAATCAACCTCACCCGTCCATCTCAAGATTGAGATGTGTGGTTAAGGATTAAATATAATTTTGGGAATTAAGTTTGTAATTATCCTAATCATGGAATTGGAAGAAGGGAAACTAAGAGGCATGGAGAGCATCATGGAAGGCATTGATGAGGCATGGTGGGCATGAATCCTGATATATATGGCATTTATGGCCTAGGGATGTCTTCCCAATTAATGAAGTCACTTGATGATGCAAATATTCAATATTCATTTCCAAAAATAAGTCTTAAACAAGTTTCCATGGAATTTTTTATTAGGCCTTGATTTGGATTTATTAGATCTTAATCATGATTAAGCACTTTATGCAAAAATTACTCAAATTGATCAGAATGTCTTGTTATTAGTCCTAAAATTTACTAGATTGGAATTAGAAGTCATTGTTTGATACATTGAATGTGTATTCCCATTTAAGATGTTGCCAAAAATAAATAACAAAGGCACAAGTCTTGTGTAAAAAATTGATAAGAAAGAGCAGTCTAGAGCATGCAAGTGCAAATTTGGTATTTTGACTCAAAATTAACTAATCAAAGTTGGCTAGCCCATAATTTTCATTTCCCCACTTAGGGATACCCTAGCCAAAATTGGCACTTGAATATGTTAGTTTCACATCATTTAGCATGTTTTAGTGTTTTTAAGCTAAATTATACATTTTAGATGGAAACTAGCCAAAAGCCTGATTGGAGGTTACCGGTGGCTAGTTTTAGGTGTCTACAAAATACTATTAATAAAGTACAATATTAGTATAACAAAATATGATGAGAAGAGATATGGGCATCAATCCATAAGCAAGCATCTCAATATTTAGTGTTGAATGAGAGAGGATAGAGCTCATTAAATAGAGATAAAGGAAGGAAGAAGGATATAAAAATATTCTCATCATGACCTTATACAACCTTATTAGTGTGTACCTAATGTGACTAATCCTTGTAAGGTGAGGGATAAGTGTGTGGAAAGTGTGGATGGAATTACAAGTGACATGTAACTCCAAGATTTCCTACAAAAAGACAAAATATGCATGACCCTAATAAAATATGAAACAAGTGAATCTATTATAATAAGAAATGCACAAATAAAGAAACTTGTGATTCACCTAAATTAGTCTAAATATACATTACTCTCTAATAATTATTATGTTGAGATCAGCTAAATAAGAAAACAAGCTTATGGTAAGATGGTGCACATTTTCTAAATTTTATTTCTATCATAATTTGTTTAAACAAAGGCTTAAATTATGATAGTATAAATATTAAATATTGGAAAAGTATTTACCAAATATTACTATGCTATGTTTATTTGACTTGGTTTACCTATAAAAATTTGAATGCTTATGAATGATATTTTATATCTCATCATTCATTTTAAATGTTGGAAGTCACAATGATTGATGCTTTCTGTTGTATCTCTATCAAAAATGAATTTTTCATAAGTAAGAACATGGTTAATACTAGGATTATAAAAAGGTGGAAATCAAGGTGATTGAAAGGTGTCCAAATGGTGGGGAAAGGAAAGGGAAAGGTAGATAATAGGAGATAATGGTAGAGGAGGAGAGAGGTGGTGAAAAGGATTGGGGAGTAGGAGTGGCCCCAAAAAAGTGTGGTGGTGGGCAGGTGGAGCCAGAGGTGGTTGGGAAGATAATTGAGTTGGGTGGGAAAAACTTGATTTCAAATATATATATATATGATAAAAATATTAGATATTTTATACTAAAAAATAAAAAATATATAAATAAATAAATTATTAAAATAAAAATTTATTTTCCTACCCCACTCCATTATCCTACCCATGATCTCTAGCTCTACCTACCCATTGTAACACTTTATCCCAACCATATTAACTTGCCTCCTTCCCACAACTACTTTCTCGCCACTCATCCACCTCCCACCTCCTCCACATGAGGATCCTCTTACCACCCTTGACCTACCCACCTTCACCACCATTTGGACACCTCTCAACTACCTTTATCACCACCATATTCCCCTGTGACTTTATCCCTAAACTTGAACCTTATATTGCATCTTACTCCATTTGGATCAATCACCCCTAATAACCCATCCATCACTCATCTCCCATTTACCCACCATTTACTCTACCCTTCCATCCACTTATGGCCTTATCCCTCTACATGTTGTTCCACTTCCACCTTCTTTTATGCCATACCCTTTCCATTATGTAGTCCTCATTACTACACTCTATGTGTTCCACCCTATGAATAAGTATTTATTTATTTGGCCATATTCACATGAGATCCTCCTCAACACATCACTATTTCATTGGCATTCACATTTTTTTATTATAACTTAAGTGTTGGAAATATGCATTATCGTTACAATTGCTCTCTCTTTATTATATTTAGCATTATTTGTGTATAATTGAAGTGTTCAAAATTTTCATTGTTTTTTCATAAATGGATTACTACCCCATGATGCCTAAGCTACATTTTTAGACTGTTTCCACTACCATGCTTATTTGTCACCACCAATTTCAACATGCTAACAATTTTTTAATAAAACATAATGAAATTTTATTAATATTAAACATGAAAGTGCCTAAAGGTGGAGTGACTACCATGTTTTTTCAAATACATTTCATGTGTGTGGAAATTACATGTTCAACCCCACAACTTCTTATTTTTCACTAAAGCCCACTTTTTAAAGGCTTTTTTAAAATTTGTAAAGACTGGTTGATGGGGCCTTGGCTGAAAAGCAGTCAAACCTCTCCCCTACATAATAAAACCTATTTATTAATTTAAATATTACTTGGCATGTCATCATACCCACTAAAAATTTTATGACATTAGTACTTCATGTTTTTAATTTTGCTAGGCCCTTCACCATTGAGCATTTTTTCATACACCCTTATGTTATTTTTCCAATAAGTTCAACATCACTTGGAGTTAAGAGGATATTATTTTCAAATTTTTAATTTGGTGTTAACCTCTTTCATGTAGTATTTTCATTTTATTATTGATCTAGTTGAAAATTTGGCTTTATTTCAGATTTCCAAAGGCTTTTTTCACAGTTGAATGTCACCAAACTTCAAACTACATTTTCTCTACACTTTGGACACACTTAGAGGTTTATTTTTTTAAATTACATGTTTTAATCCATATAATCCAATTTTATCATTCAAGTTGAATAATATAATACAAAAATAACTATATTTTATATTTCCCATTTTCAACTCAATTCACAAAAGGGTATAAAATTGTGTAAATTGCATCATTATAAGTAGTTAAGGGAAATTAATTTTCCATTTCACTCCTTATAAAGTTATAAATGATATTTTTAGGGGGTAAATACTTGTATTAAAAAATCTTGAGTATTTTTCCTTGTTTCTATTTTGGCACACTTGTTGTTTGCATTTTATCCTTGTGTTTGGAAATTTGTGGTTTTTTCGAAGTCTCTTTCAAGGCCCCTTTATTAGAAGTTTTCATTACTATTTTGAGACTCCTTCAAAGCCCATTCCATAACACCTTTTACTTATACTAATTGTAATGATTTCCTACCATGATGTAGACACACTATTATAAACAAATAACTTTCAAGCCAAGAGTGAAATTATTTTATGTAAGTTTTATTGGATTCACAAAGACATTGTTAAGTATTTTTAGGAAAAAAGGGCCTCAATATCATATAATTTACTCCTCATAAAAAATATTTTAGAACAAGAGTTACTCGTTTTCACTTTTCAAGTCATTGTTGCACCATTGAAACAACATTATGATCATGAAGATTCCATAACTACTGAACTTATTACACATTCAACACTTACAAATCTGACATAAATCCATTAAATGTTCTATTAGATTTTTATATGCTATACCATTAGTCACATTTTGATATTATTACAACTATAGTTACCTTTGTTTTATACCACACTTATGTTGATCATAATGTTGATGTGATTTCCTCCTTTGAGAAGCACACTATCATATTTGGTCTCCATATTCTCCATAACTTGGTTTAATTTAGTGGAGGTATTATAAATAATTAATAGGGCATTTTATCTCCCACCCATATTTTTAATTTTATTTCTTTCCATGGCATTAGATATTTAGTATGTGCTTCCACTTCTTATTTAGGACCAAATTTTATAAGTTTTACTCCATTTTCTCTACACTTTTAAAGGATGTTGAGTGACATAATGCTAGTGCATCTAAGAATTTGAAATATTTATTAGATAATTTTATATAAAATTTTTTTAGGCATGATATTCCTAAGTCATATACACATTTTTTAGCCATGTGAGATATATGATTATTTTTGTAAGGCTTACAAGGCATTATCCTTCACTTAGGAATGAGAAACTTGATCCTTATTTTTTGAAGAATAATATTTCTAAGAAATCATTATAATTATGTGGGCATGAGAGTCTTGAATCTAATATAGAAATTTGCTTGCATACATATTTTGTGCATGTGGAACTAATAATTTGTAGGCATCTTTTTTCAATATTCACATTCATTTTGGATGGATTTATGGTTAGTTATGGAAGCATAGTCAAAAATACTTACATGAATTCTATTGGCATGGTTATTCAACTATTCATCTACATATTTCACACACCATTCATACTTTTTGGAAATGACTTTTATTGAATTAAATTTTAGGCCTTGTAATGGCTTCCTCAATAGATAGACTACTCCTTGTGGTGATAAATATCTAGTGTCCTCAACATATGTTTTATTATTTTGTGTTATTTATACATCTATGTGATATATTTATCAACACAAATAATGAGATCCTTGTGGTATATCTCACATTACATTTCATCATATTATTTTGGTATTTTTCATTCACCTCATCTAATTTAGCATTAGGGGGATGTTATGTACTATTGTTTTGGTGAGATCCTGGAGGTTCATCTCACTATTTTTTTGAATATTTAGAAAGTTGTTATACAACTTTATGGGTGGAATCCTTGTGGTGCATTTATTTTCTAGATAAATATTTTCCTTTAATTATACATTGGCACCTCATTAGGCTTAATGTTGAGACTAATTTTAGAGGTTTAACCTCAATTTCTATACATGATTCATAAGTTTCCCTTAAGGTGAGTGCTAGTGTAAAGTGGCAATTACATCTTAATTTTACTTAGTGAGTAAGAAAATATTCTATGATTTATTATTTTATTATCTAGAAAATAATTCTATTTGGACATCAAAACTTACACTAAAGTCCAAGTTAGACGCTCACATGGAAAATTGATCCAAATTCCAATTCACACAACAAAATGGAATTTATGAAACCACATACATTTGTGAGGCATTTCATGGCTTATAAAAATAATTATCTCCATCACTCTCATATTTATTGGATGTAGAATGGAAAATATAAAGTGAGGTTATTTATATATTTAAGTCCCTACCTTTATGTATATTAAATGCAATAATAGTGGTATGCTATTATACTTGAATCTCTTTATCTTTATTTATTTTCCATGATGTAAGTAATGTCTAAGATTAATATTATATATCCTAGATAGTCTATAATTATAACAAGTAAAACTTTTAACCATTTCATCTGCTCTATTTCTTATGCTTAAACAAAAAACTTCCTTTCCTTCTGGAATAATACTTGTGACTGTTTATCTACATGAGTGTGTCCTATATAAAATTTTGACTCTAAATTTTAATAAAAACATGTCATAATGTTCTCCATCAAAAACATTTGAGGCTCAATGTATTAAATACTTAAAATGCCATTATGATCACATCTTATAATTCATTTAAATTATTACCACTGGATTTTGTTATAATGTGTAAGGTGAAACAATGCTCCCATATTGGTTAATGTAATTTTGAGTTTTTCTCTCCTTCATCATAGTACTTTATACAGTTGATTATTTCACTTGAAAAAGTAATATTATCAATGGAATGAGAGAATAGGATTATGTCACTTAGAATAATAATGCCACTTAGAGTAACACAATGATCACCCTCAACTTTAACATTATGTATACTTTGTGAATTATGTGGGATCCATGAGTTTGTTACTCTAATACCCAAAGACACAACCCAAGTTATTAATGTACTTTAAGAAGTGTCATCCTAGTCAACAAAATTAATGGCTTAATTTATGAATTCTATACCCTATCTCCATTAATTCATAGCCTCTATATAGGAATTTAATGTCTATTCATAAAGATTGAATGAAAATTTTAAAAATTCAAATATAAACCTCCATTTAAATTTTGGGATCATCCAAATTTTTAAAAAAGATGCCATATATTCAAAGGTGAAGGGTAGATAACATAAAAGATTTTATTTTATTAGTTGGATTCCATGATCTTTCCCCACCCCCACCAATTAATTTAAATAAAATTTTTGTATTTATTAACTAATATTATGCTAAAAATTAATAAGACATGGGAATGAATGAAGGAGCCCACCATAGATTTTTTATTCAAAATAAATACTTTGTTATTATAAATAAATAACCAAGCAAGTTAAATTCAATATTCATCCATAAAATTATGCAAGAAAGCATGGAAATCATGGGGAATATTTCTTGAGAAATTAAAAATAAGAAATAAGTTGGAAAAATAAAATATGGATAAAATTTTACAACGTGGCATAATTTTTAAAAAATCAATAAATTCCCAAAAAATATTCCCTCTTTTTTCCTTTCTTCTACATATGTAAAATTTATCATTTGAGTAGGATTTGATTTTTTGGACTTATTGGTCTATTAGATTCCAAAAATTTATATATGATCTCATATTATTTTGATAGATAATAAAGCATTAGGCCCTATTTTGAAGCTTAGTGTGATTATGCATATTATTTGCAAGTAAAATTAATATTGTGATTCTTATTTATCTAGGTTATTATGTTTTTTTGTACAATTTAGTGTTACATAATTATATTTGCATTCATATTATCTTAGTCATGTTCATATTAATCTTTTCATAGTAAGAAAATTTTGTTCTTAAACATAAGGGATATTCCCACTTAATTTTCATTCATAATTATGTTTCATTTTATGTTTATCTATTCCCTTTTATCCCTTCTAAATTTGAATCTTATGCAATTAGTTTTGGTATGTAATAGACCTAGGTAGGGGAATATAATTTGTATTTAGGGTAGAATAGTGGAATTTAATATTAGAAAGAATAATAATGAATAGTAATGTCATAGAGGAATAATCCCTCATGTATAAAATGGAAGAGTGGGATAGATTAGAATAGTATAAATAGAGGGGCATAGGCTATTGTATTTCATACAATAAAAATATATAAATTATATCTAAATGATCTAATAAGGAGGTATCCCCCTCAAAGTGGAAATTGATCCGTTATAGTCTGAGATTTGTATGCAAAAGAACAATTGTGTTTTTTTACGAAAAAATAGAAATCTGCAATTTTAAATGGTGGATTTTGGTTGTAAATTCTAACAATGACAAGAGAACAAGATATATATCCAACTTTTACAAATATACATGATGCAATGGAGAAATTTAAACTTGCTCCATGATGCTACAAAATGGGCCTATAATAAATATCATGAAAATGGCCTTAGTAAGAGATCTGATACCAAATGTTAAGAACTTAATATCTCACATATGTAAAATACACATGAATACTAAATATATTAATATTGTATTCCTTTTATGAAAGGAATGAATCTGAATCACTTTCCACTTAGAGGGGGTTACCTCTTTATTAGAGCATTTGGCTCTAATTTATATATTTTGCTTGGATGCCTTGGAATAACCTATGCCTCTTTATTTATACTATTTTAATCTATCCCACTCTTCCATTCTATTCATGTGGGATTATTCCTCTATGGAATTATTATTCATTAATATTCATACTACTATTAAAATCCACTATTCTACCCCAAATATACATTATATTACCTTACCTAGGTATATTACAAGGTATATTATAACTATTTTAAGTTACAAAACCAGCTAGCTCTAGAAATTTCTCTACAAGGTTAACTCCACAATAACATAGCTTAAATTATTATGTTTGGAAGGTGGGTTCCATGAAATCATACATTTAAATATTATAATATCTACCAAATATAATATTAACCTTAGTATATAAATTTTATATTAAAACCTATGACTTTATGATAAATGATCACATGGGGAGACTTAACCACTTTACCATTTTTGTCATAATGTATAGATAGCCTTTGATCTCAAAATGTGTCATCCTTCCATGTGTAACACTAATGGAATTATTTTTATAACTCTAGATTACCCTTGAGGATATTCTTCAATCCTTCATCATCTAGGTGATAGCATGGAGACACCTTTAAGTCATGGGTGACCTAATAGTTGAGGTGAATCTCTAGATTAGGGATAGCTACCTTGATGCATCACCTTGAAACTACTACTAAACCTATTTAGTTTAAGGAAAAATTAAAGTGATAACTAAAAAAAAGTAAATGGAATGTGATGTACCAAATTTATGATCATTACCATACATTTTTAGGTGCACAATGAACTATATGACTGACCTGTGCACTAATCCTAAACTATACCTCTTTAGTCAATGTTTTGTAGATAGGTAAGGAATTGAGAGTCTATGAGAGAAGATTATTACTACTTATAATCCACACTTAACCCTTGATGACACAATTTATATATTGTAAGAAGAATATCAAGATGGATGGAGGTAAAGGAGTGAGATACAAGCCATGAAAAATTGAATTATCACATAACAAAATCAATCACCCATAAGTTTACACTAAACAAAACCATAGGAGGAGGCAAAAATTAGTCTTATATTTATTCATATGATTAAAAAATAGCGAGGATTTTCCATACCCAAGTAGAGGATGCATATAATTTCTTTCAAGGCTTCATTTATAGAAGAATAGAAGCAAGCAAGAGAGAGAGATAGGACAAAGAGATAACTCATCAACTATATGTTAAACATAGAATCAGTTACAAACTAGAAAAAAATTCCACCAAGTCTATAAATAATGTTTTTAATTATTTATTTCAACACTCTAAGCCATGTGTGAATGAAGTTATAACTAAAAATTGGCATGGAAGGTCATCTCGGTAGATTCGATACTTCTTGAATATAACTCCCTTTTCATGGAGTTACACATTTTATTATTTAAGTGAAGTTAAATCTTGTTAAATTAACACTTGAAATAATTGAGAACATTCTACACCAACCCCTATCTCTTGCAATGTTTCTCTACCATGTGAGGTTTTAACTTAGACTTCAGACTTCTTCTCATATCATATTCTATGTTATCAAGGTTTCATTATACAAGCAACATCTAATTTTGTGTTTTCAAGGTTACCATCATGGATTTTTACTTCATGTGAGTGTTGTAGGAGATCATGGAGCCCCTATTCAAGAATTGGAAACCACCTTGCATATGTAATCTTCACACTTATTTGACAAGGTAGTAAGAGGCATTCATGCCTAGAAGTTTCAAGTGATCTTTAAGTCCAAGAAATATTCTTGCTTATATTTTATGAATCTCAAATATTTCATATATGACATTAGGTTCTAATCAAGATGTTATGAAAGTCTCTTGAGTCTTGAGGTCTTAAAAGAGGTCTAAAACTCTCCCTTCTTGATGTAGGATTGATCACACTTCTTTATTGAGGTTTGACAATGACTTTCTACTTATGCTATCATTGTGGGAACCTATTGAATACATTTTTAAGGATAATAACACATATATCTTGTCTCAAATAACCTATAGAGATAGTTAGGAAGACTTTGTTGACCCAAAATCTTGCAAATAGGCTCAAAAGATTAGTCTCTTAGATTATTTTTCTATACATTTTACCTCACATGGTAATGTCCTACTTCATCATATGCCTGAGAAAGTCATAGAGACCATATAATAAGTTTTAAATCCATCCTAATCCATTTTGGGAATTTATAAGGTTACTCTTCTCCATTGGGTCTTTTGAGGGGTTTTAGTAGGGTTTTAGGGTCCTAACTTGTTAAGGATTGTTCATAAAGAACAAATCCTTAATATCTAAAATAATTCCAAAAAATTATAATATGGGGACCTTATTAAATCTTCTAATATACATTGGTACCCATGAAACACCTCTTTAAAGTTTAGCAAATGATCAAGCCTTCTTAAGCTCTTGAAAGGGTTTTAGGGAGGTTTTGAGTGGTCTCCTTTCTTAAGAATTGTTCATAAATATATAGGATTTAATTAATAAACTAATAAAATGAATTTAATTTCAAGAAACCTATCCACCTTCCATATTTTTTTTATAATCCCATGCAAACTTTCAATGGATTTTTAAGCAAAGAAGAGATTTATCACGTTAGCAAATTTGGCAAACTTAGGTTAAGAGAGTTTTTTAGGACTAGAAGCATTAAAAATACATTTTATTGACTAGATTTACTTATAATAGGTATAAAACAACATATATTATTAATATATATTATTCCATGTGCCTTGATACTTTATGATCTTAAACCTACCTTTTTTGCTTTTAGATGCTTGAGTGGGGTTTTAGGCCTAATTAAGCTTCTTGGCCTTATCATTGCATTTGCTCACCTTGAAAACTTATGAATGCATTAATATAAATTTATTAACACTATATGTATGTCTATTTGACTCTCCCACATTCCTCACCATCTTCATTCAACACAAAAGGAATACTTTTTCTCCATTTTACTTATAATAGGCATATAGGTCTCTTTTAAGCCTAATACCCTACTAGACCTTGAGAGCATCTTTATTGGATGGTTTATTATTCAACATAGGGATTAAAAACATTTAAAACATTATATTAAATAATATTCACCCCTCAAATGAATCTCATACTTCACATTCAAACCAAAAAATGCACATTTTCATTATATTTGTGCAAAATTAAACTTGGCTCTGTATTCTTTTTGGACTACATACCACTGTATGTCACCCTTGTTGAGATAATTTGTCACTCTCTCATTTTATGTGAGTTAATTAAGTTTTTATGATACTTTTAACACTTTTATGAGACAATAACTACCCTAAGTAACTCAAAACACTCCCTTTCTTGCGAGAATTTGATCTTTTTGGTCAATAATGCAAACCTATAGTTATGTAGACTTGTAGGTCTACATTTACCGTCAATTAGATAATTTATGACATGATTCCAGTTATATTAATTTTTTTTAATATAATCAACCTTCAATACCTATTTACAAGGTCAAAATCCTCTTCAAGACATCTAAAATGTCTCCAAAGGCTTATCTTTACCTATATAGTCTGACTATATTTTGGTTCATTTATACTCATTCATAAATATTGATAGTTATATATATAACATGGATGATAATTAATTGATTTTATAAGATTTTGTATAGTATGACAATCTTGGTAGGGAATCCAAAGACATTTTAAGAGTCTCACTACGTAAATCAGGGTTATCATAGTCATGTTTGTACATACCCCAGTCATTCGACTAAGACTCTTGATAATTTCCACTTGAAAATACTTTTAAATATTGAACATGAGTGTTTATAAATTTTTTTTTCTCTAAAAATATCTAATTCTTTGTTAATGATCTTTAAACCTCACTTGAGGTGTATAATCTTCTCAACCTGGCTTTGCATGCCTCTAAGACTATGCCTCTCCCACATTGAGGCCTATGTCTTTCAATTTATTTAAATTTAAAAAATTTAATAAGATATTATATCCTTTTTATATTAATTAATATTTTTAAATAACTTATGATACTTCATCAATGATCTCTATCTACACCTTATCCCATTAAGACATGCAAACCTTAGCAACTAGACCTACAACTTCAACATGTGGATGTTTCTTACATAAGAGTTACCTTGAATATGACCATATATGTAACATTATACATATAAATATATAATTAAATCACCTTCCTAAAAAAATTATATATCAAAAGGATTCAATATGATTAAAAATGAGGGTCTAGGATTTTAGGATAGATAAACTTGTTAGCAATGGTTCATAGAGATGGGGAGCTTAAACCCTAAAATTAAACAATGGATTTAAAGGTAATATGGATAAAATTATTCACCTAAGAATATTTTTTCAACTCTTTTTATCCTAAGTGAAATAATCACTATAGACTGATCCTCAACTAGCTACCAAGAACCCAATGAAGTGTTTGATGCATCTCTGACTTGATCTAACTTTTCCAAGATTAAAAAAGCATGGTTTAGACTTGGTGAATATATAACATCTTACTCTAATCATTTTATCTTATTGAAAAACATTTTAATCCTCTTGAATGTCTCATGACATGTGTTTTTAACAATGTTCTAGGTCATCAATGCTCTTTCAGACTTAATATTGTCATCTCTGACTAGTACCTACTCATATTCACATTAGAAAAGACTCACAAAGGTTTAAAAGTATGGGATAAACATACATGGCACTATATTTGACTCATAAATATGTAAAAAAGTCTTGGACTATGAAAATTGACCCATGATACTTGAGGCTCATTTGAATGACTTAAACCCTATCACCCATGATAAAAGAGACTTGTAAAAGAAAGAGGATTTGGGTAAGGCTTGGACTAGGAAAAAAATAACATTAACCTCTCAAAAAACATTAAATTCTTAAAAATGACCTTAAACTTGGCCAAATTCTCATATATTGATCAAATTACATACTAGGATGATCTATTAATTGCCTTTGGTTACTAATCTTCACAATGCATTTCATGAGACCTTTGAAACACTCCAAGACCACCTAGATAAACAACATAAACTATAAGAAATCATAAGATAATTCATAGGAATCAAAATGCTATCAAAATATTTAAAATAATCTAGATAGCAATTTTTTTTAAAAGAGTGACGAAGGGTAGCCTATTTGGCTAACATTTTTGGCATCCTCCTGAGATTGCATGCCTGCTATGAATTTAAACTAATAGCCTTAATGTAATCATTGGGATATGGAGTCACTAATTAATTCTTTTTTGAGGTTAAATTGATTTTAAACACATTTGACATCCCTTTAAACTAACTAAAATAGCTGAGTATTTCCTTCAACGCACATATCACAAAGAAAAACAACACACATCACAAATCAAATGTGCAGAAACACTTAGAGGAAGATAAGACAAATAATATACCCTACACTAGCCTAATCTAACAACTTGAGACAACCATAAACAAATCCATTGACTGGTAGAGCAAACCAACTTCCTTTTCTCACCAAGTTCATACAACTAATAAGCTTGATGACAACCATGAGAGAATAGAAGATGGTTAACTATATGTTGATTTTGACAACTTCTCCTTAAAAATCAAACTTTTATACCTCCTCCATATTTCTTGGAAAATGAGTAAAAATAAATGTATGATTATACTAATCTTGGACATGTTTATGCTCATATTCATGTTTCTAGAATGAACATGATAGGCATTGGCTTATCCTTGTTAGTCTCTAGATAAGCTAAATAGATAATAGGACATGATATAGTGATGGTATATGCCTCAACATATCTCACCACATGACAAAATTATACTTATTTATAAGTTTATTGATCAAACTGAATGGATTCATATGCCTCTTGTGACATACTTGTAGAATTGGCTTTAAGAGGAAAAGATTCTTGCTCCTTGAGAGGTTGATGCCAATAGAGGTATGTCTTATCTTTTAAGTGTGAAAAAATGTCCAAAAATTAGTTGAAAAATTTATAACCCACCTTGAAGACCTCAAATAAATCACCATTAAGTGGAATTGACTATTGGAATGGTATACTTGAGGGGCTGCCCTCTCATTGTTTATTGATTTAATAGACAAAGTTTCCTTCCTTAGTCTTAATCAGAGCATAATTACCTTATAAAATATTAAAACCTAATTATAGGACTTTAAAAAATTCTTCAAATTATCTTACATTTTTTTCATCTCCAAAAGGTCTTTTTGAACATAATCTTAAGTATATATACCTATCTTAGAAGCCATTCTATTAATGTCTTAATTATGATAAATAGGTTTGAAAAAAGTCTCAAAATCATCAAAAATATTTAATTAATTATACCATAAATGATCAAAATTTTCTTGTTCAATAAGTGCCATTACACTTTCATTCCAGCCTTCACTTTTCTCACCTTTGGGTTTGTATTCTTCATGTTCATTTTGAGGCTCTACAAAGCTTGGAATCATGAATTTTTCTTGTGAAATAACCTCTAAAAGTTCACTAACTAAAATTGAATCAACTTAATTAAAATCCTCACCAAGAACATTTCCAAAATATGTATTTACCTTTATTTTTTGAAGAGGGATAAAAATGGTGATCTCTTCATCATACTCATTTGAGGAGTCTTCTTCTCCAGATGCAAACTCTTCATCTACCCTCTGTAGAATAGGTTCTTCTTCAAGGATGTGCTTCTCATGCTCATGAGTAAGCTTTGGGATTAGATATGCACTCTTTAATATTGGGATTTTTAGAGTAATGTGAATATCTAAGAGGTCTGAGAAGGGGGTGAGGAAATTTTTAAAAAGGTTATTCATTCTTATCCTTCTAATCACCAACCAATCTCTCAAATTTTGATGTGTTTTGGTCTTATTAACCAATTTGACCCCAACTAAAATTTGGGTCAACCCCTAATATTTTTAACTTTTTAAGAAGGTTTCACATGTCTTATGAGGTCTCTTATTATCCTATATGTCTCACTTACCCTTTCCCTAGTCCTTGTTGAATCTCACTTCCCTTGTACTAGCCTAGTCAACCAAAATCAATGTTGGTCAAACATAGTCAAAATTTGTAAAAGGATAAATTTATTTTTAAAATGTCCTAAAATGGTCTTTGATAGGTTTCAATGTGTTTACAACTCATAAACTGGCCACTTTCTAGGTCTCATGTGTAAAAAGGGTCATTTGGCCACCTCTTTAGCTCAATTAAATGACTTCTAAGGACTTTCAAGTTAAAATATTTATCACCAAGGTGGATGATAATGTGGATAAGGTCAAACCATTTCAGGACTTAGTCAGGTGGTAGTTACAAGTTAGTTTCATCAGTCAAATGGTAGTTTTTCCTAAAAAATAGGTCATTTCTAACACTTGTATGGAATTCTCAAGTTCCCTTGCAATGGAAGTGTGACTCTTCACCACCCCATATGTC
This sequence comes from Torreya grandis, assembly GCA_037957365.1. Taxonomy (NCBI): domain Eukaryota; kingdom Viridiplantae; phylum Streptophyta; class Pinopsida; order Cupressales; family Taxaceae; genus Torreya; species Torreya grandis. The sequence continues at coordinate 114,605 of JARHVA010004238.1, read as the reverse complement.
ATTCCCATTTTTGTATTGCATATATTGCATAAAATTCTCATTTATATCTTCTTTTCCTTTATTTTCACTTGACAAGCTTAAGAGGAGTAGTTTTAAACACTTGCTATGGACCATACAAGTGGAGTCAAGAATAACTATTCTACATGCAGATATTAATATGATTTCAATTAAAATACATAATAATAACTCTCAAATTGGTAGCTACTCCTTCATGAACAATCAATTACACTCTAGGCATCTTTTTATGAAATTGCATTTAAGAGAGGTATAGTTGTGCATCTATTTCTTTTTTTCAAGAATCCATGGAGATGTATACTATTTATGAAGTTTTTTTAGGTTGTAATAAGGCACTCTCCATGTTTTTATCATCATCTAACACTTCCTCTCTCATTTCCCTTAAAGGAGATTTCCATGTTTGCTTGTTTCTCAAGTTGGTAGCCATAGGTGTGTAATCTGAGTTTTGTCAATGTGGAAGGGGCTCCATGGTGATGTTAGTATGCTTAGATTAATTTTTTTAAAATTCCTCCATTTAATTATCTTTTTATAAATCAAACTACCACCCTTTCAAAGCAAGTTGTTCAATTTTCCTTGTTCACTACCTAGTCAATTCACAATCATCTTACTTGAGCTCTTGGAGGTTTGTACGGAGGTGTGAAGGGTGAAAAACATGGTGGAATTCATGTTTGAGGTTATATAATACCAAAAATTCATGGATTTAATGTTATGAAAGTTAATATTCTATATAATTTGGAGTTTTCCTTCAAAATATGAGTTGATTGTGTTGGTCCCTTTGTCCTTGAAAGTTGTAGACAAAGATCCTTGAGCTTTTGTGAAATAACATATGCCATGACTAAAGGACTGTCCCATGATCCTAGTTATTTGGTATAATATCCATATGTACCTACAAAAAATGTTCCAATTTTTAGAATAAAAGTGTGAGAGGAAGATGGTTACTGAGACCCTTGAAGTTGTCTAAGAAAACACTCAATTTTGACAATGATCACCTATAAGAAGGTAACCAAAAGTGACTTTGCACTTCACATGGAAAGTCCTAAATTATGATATCAAGTTGAAAAAATAATATATGGTTAAAATTGAATTAATGGTCCAATTTTATAGAGATAAATTGAAATTTTATGTGATGACTTCCTAAACACTCCTCTCTGTCTGTACAACAGGCCTAGGAAGATTAAACTATAATAGGATTCAGTAAGTTTCCACCTCAATTGGGCATATACTAGTAAAATTGAAGGTTTGAGGTGAAATTATAAACTTTTAGGTAACTATATCTAAATTTTATTTTCTTATAATCAATAAAATAACCTAAGAGAGATCAAACTAACCTATAAGAAGCCCTAGAACTCATAAAACATAGTCATGTGGGATACCTTGGTAGTGAGAAAGAAGTTTGAAGTTTATACCTCATGTGGAGATTTAAAAGTGCATATAAATGAAATGAGTGAGAATTTATCTCAATTAAATTAGTATTAACCCATATAAAACATAAAAAAAGGTCTAAATCTTGCCAAAGATGGACCCTGTAGGGGCAGGACATGGTCTCAGTCTAGTCAGGGTAACGACATCCTAGTTGAGAATATTGAGCATGAATTGATATGGATTGAAGGATCATAGGTGAAATAATAAAATTATGGGAGTATTATGGATTAATAACATGGAAATTAATTCAAAACCCATATCCAAGTCTCAATCCATAAAACCTATAGGTAGAGTATTAAAGGAAGTCTCAGTGCTTAACAAGCAATGCCCTAATCTTGAAAATGGGAGATAAATTAGTGTAAGGGATGGAGCTTGGATTTTAAAAAATGATGAAGTACTACCTTAATGATATTTTTAAAATAATATAATGTGTTTATTTTGTTCCTAAATCCTAAAACCTAGCTCAAGTAACCTATAGCCAAGCCTAAAATAGGGATCCCTGTATAGACAATCAAAGACCTGACCTATGATTCCAAGAGTATAAAGAAGTGTTTAAGGGGAAATAAGGTTATTAATGGTTTTAATAAATAATTTTAGGCATGGAGGATACCTAAATTTCTTGAAAAAATCAAATCAATCCATCAAACCTCCTAATACAACCTATACCCTGCCTACCCTCACAATTTGCCTGGTCATAAAGTTTGCCTAGCAAATTTGAGGATTTTGGTGGTCCAATGGAGGATTTAAAAGATAAAAACTGGTAAAAATAAACATTATGAGTCAAATTATATAATAAAATAATTAATTTTACAATAATAATAGTGAAAACCATCTTTGTTTTGTCTCAAGGTAGGGCTAGTTTTACCATGCATGAAGATGACAATTTTGAGAAATATGGTGTAATTGGTTTTCACAAGGAAATAAAAGACCAAGTGAAGGTTTTATATTATGGGATAAATTTATTAATACATAAATATATTTTATAGGATATTTTAAATCAAATAGGTTACCCTAAATAATAAGGGTTACATTCATGCATGAAGGAAACCCTTAGCCCAAAAGCCAACTAGAAGGTCATGCGATTTTTTGGACTTGTTCATGTTTTACACTTGGGTAATTAATGATTTCAGATGTAAATTTTAGATTTTTAATCCATCATGTGGTATAATAATCCATTTAAGGGTCAAACTAAGTCTTAAGTGATATACCTATTGGCAAGGTCTAGGCCTAATGCCAAATAGGGGCAAGGTTTCATTTTTTTGATGTTGAGGAGATATTATAGTAATGGTAACATGTTTATGGGGTTAATATAAAATTTTATGGACCATTTTTTTTCAATTAAATCCACTTATAATGCATTTTGGGATTATAAATGTTTAAACCCCTCATATAATGCACAATGACTTGAAAGTCAAGTTAAAAAGCTCATAACTTCCATGACCATTATCATGGGACCTTGAGGCATTTGGAGAAGGTAGATAAGGTCCCTAAGTATCCATAAATGGAATTTTGAGGAAATTATAATGTGTGGCCTTTATGAACAAAGGCTAAGAGGGCTAATGACCTCAAAACCCTTGTCAACCCTATTTTGTGACCTGATGGAGAAAATGAAGCTATATGTGCCTCTAAATTGATGAATTTTACCATGAGTGCTGAATATAATTTGTTTTTAACTTCTTGAAGATAAAATCCATGGAATTATATTTTATAAAATCCATATATGTGAAGCAAAAAACAAGTTCTATTTACATTTTCTTATGTTTTGTAAGTCTTAAATATGATCATGAGATGCAAACCACCTAGGAGGGCAGCTTGGGACTTGAAAAAAATCCTCATGCCATTTTTAGGGCATTTAAATTCTCAAAAATGTCCCTAATAAGACTCTCACTTTATCCAGTCTAAAGTGGCATCTAAAATGACATAGTGAAGAACATGGTAAATTGATATTAGAGGCTTTTTATGATGTTTTTGATATGCCAATAATAAGATGTATCCTAATACATATCACAAGACCAATGGTATGGATCAATTAGGAAAGATGCAAAGATTCTAGTGCCAAGTGTCAAGACAGGCCTATTAGAGAGTGATCATGATGGTAGGTGATGATAGAGATTATGTAAGGGAATTTCATGATGAATAAAAATCCCAATATAGGTAGAGACATCTTTTTAACTCCCTCTCATAAATACACATGAGAAAATTTTTGTAACTTGCTTTGGAATTCTCAAAAGGAAGCATATGATGAAGGCAATTCAGAAGAGAGAATGATGGAGAAGATTTGCTTTGCCACACATAAAGAAGAGGCTAATTTTGGATGAGATGATGTGTAAATAAATTTCATGGATTATTTTCTACTTAATCCACATGCATTTTAACTAAATTTCACCTTTGGACACTTGTCCTTGTGCCTCTTCAACTTCTCCTTTCTCTCTCTTCTTCTAGGTTCTATAAATGTGAGCCATTTTGGCTATTTTAGAGAGACCACAGCTAGTATAGCGAATCCCTACTAGTATGACATTGCATTTTTAATTTTAAAATTTAATACAAGTATACTTTTGGTTTGTGAACATCTTTATCTAAGTGTGTGAGTGATGAATAGTGGAGCTAAGTGATAGTATCATCCTTACTCCCTTTATCCTTCATGTTTAAGCAAGAGTTCTAATTTCAGTAGGTCATATGAAGTGTATTGACTATACTAGGTTCTTCTTCAAGAAAAAAATTATCTCTATGGTATGAAAATTTCCCCTAGACTAGTTATCTTGTTGATTATTCCATGTATGCTACCTTCACATTGAATCAATTATGCTAGAATCCTTCAATGCCTAGAGTTAGGTCTTGGAAAGTTTTGTTGCTTAATAAGAATGTGATAGTCATGTGGAGATGTGTCTTTGTGTATCACTTCTTTAGTATATTTTCATTTTCATGAAAAATTATAACTCTTTCCCATATACAAGTATTATATTAGGTGATGTGCACTTCAAGACGAATCTAGGGAGCTAGCCCTTATAATCTAGAGATTCATCTCTCTTACAAGTTCACCCAAAACTTGACAAATGATTCAATGTTGCATCAAATTGAAAGAACTTCATAGAGTTTCATAGGGAGAATAATTTGATGACAAGAAGTCCTCAACCTCCTCAATAATGACTTATTCATTCTTTTATTAGATGCCTTCTTGGATTGACTTCCATGATGGAAAGGTTTGAGGTTATTATTTATCTTCAATTTTCTAGTCTAAGTGTTCTCTATTTTGCATATTCCATGACTCCACCACTTGCTTCAAATTTGGAAATTTTAAGGAATTTTTTGTTGTCTATTAGGGAAGGGAAGAGAGTTTTTTGCTAAGACTTCTTCATTATTTTCTATACAAGTAGAAATCATCCTCTCACACTATGATTTACCTTGGTCTTCATGGATAACTATAACTTAAGGGGTGGGTGAAGGACTTGGGAGACTTTAAAACTCTCTTGGTTTGAGCTATTGATGAGTAATGGTTGGAGCTTGAATAGACATAAGCTTTTCTTTATGGCATACTACAAGTTGTAGTATGTTGGGAACACAAGAAGGATGAGGTGGGGTAGGAGAAATAACATGAGACTAATGGTACTAAATTTTTTGCCTCTCATGGTCCACTAACATATCCTCTATACACCTAATTAAGACAAATATATCTAGAATGTCATTGGTTAGTCCTTGTTAATAATCCCTCTCAAAAACCACCCACTCACCCTTAGCCAAATTTAATGATTCCCTCATATTTGAATGAGATAGGTAGGGACAAATAGACCAAGCTCTTATTGTTTATCAAGTTATCTCATTTTTATTTCATATCCTAATAGGATTTTTTTGAGTCTTCATATAGATTGAGTAAGAATGTGATTATACTAACTACAGGCAATATAGTTTTGATAAGGTTGATTATAGGGATAAGTAGGCTACCAAAGAGACTAAGTTGGAGTATGTGGAGAGATACTTAAGGAGAAGACATAAACATCATTAACTTGATATGAAGGATATGTAGGTAAGTAATATGCAATTTTTGTAGAGGAAGAGTGAGAATACATACCAATATTCAAATTTCTAGGTACTTGGGATGCTTAAACCAAATGTTGTTCACTTGGACTCACCATTTATTCTTGGAGTCATGACTCCAAGAATCAATGGTGAGTCCAAGTGAACAACATTTGGTTTAAGCCTCCAAATGATGGTGTATTAAATAACAACATCAGAATATATTCAATATACTAAAATCATTGTCCACTAGGCATGTTATAACTATTATCACTCTAAATTGCACCCTTGAGGAGGATTTTCAAGCCTTCCTCATCTAGGTGATAGCATGGAGACACACACACACACACACTAAAAAATTTAATAAATAACCCCCCAAAACTAAAAAAATTAAGGATTGTGTGGACCATGAGAGTCCCCTTTGATCTACTATTGTATTATGGACTTGAAATTTTTTCTCTCACTTGATGATAAAAAATTAATAAAAATTTTTATGTGATGTGATAAACACAAACACACACACACACACATGGATATAAAATAATGCACATGTGTGTACCTTATAAATTAAAAAATGATTATGTGAAATTTATTTAATATTTGAAATGCTTATTTCCATTATGGATGATGGTTTCCTTTATTATTATTTTTTACTATTGAGATTATTGATTTACCCTATCATACCATAGAGGTATTGTGATGTACCTAGTTTATGTGGGCAGGCTTAGTGATATGTTTTAGACAACATTATTATTATTTATGAAGGAATATAATGGGTATGTGTATGTTGATATGTGACCATATTTATTAAGCTTATTTTTTAAAAACATTATGATTAGATTGAGTTTCCTTTCATTCTCACCATGCTTAAGTCATTAGGTTTTAGGTATTTATTTCTATTGGAAGTTCAAATTCTATTCTTTGAAGCCTTAGCATATCTCACTACCTATGGTAACAATTTTAATAGGTTTGGTATTTTTTAGTTCCATTAGACAAGCTTTTCCAATTACCCAACATTGTATGTTTTAGTGGTTGAAGCATTTGGATATGTATTTACTCATAGAGTTGACCATGGGATTATTAGGGTGATTAAACTTCATTGTCTCCACTCTTAGCTTATTAATGTGATTTTTTAAAATGTTTATTTTATCATTAAATATAATTAAAAAATCTTCTTCAAAGAGGTTCTTTGATAGCTTGAAATTTTTTTCAAAGCCAATGGTTCAAACCGATAATGGGATAAAACTCAATGCTATAAACATAGTATGATGTCATTATAAGAGTGGCTCTAAATTTTTCATATGAAATGGATCAATAAAGGGATGAGATTTTAAATTACTTGGTGTTCCATTCACATTTAAAAACTCCCCTATTGGGTTATGGTAGTGTGTAATTGATAGAGTGAAAATAAAATCACTTACTAGATTGTGAAGCCTCTTTCTATTGCAAACTAGTTTTAAGTCTACATTAGAATTATTGTAACCAATCATGTCTATCAATATTATTGTTAGGATCCTTATAAAGCCTAATATTATAAAATATCAAATATGATTATAGATTTTATATAGGGTAATTCTAAGAAAACTCAAGGTTTTCATAGAGTGGATTGGAAAATTTATTGCATTGCTTATGCAAAAGGAGGCATGGATATTATTGATAGTCATATACAAAGCACTGATCTATATGATAAATGGATTATGAGGTTTATTGAGGATAATTATTCTTTTAAAATTATCCCAAGGCACTATATTTATGTTGGCGATCCTTATGGTAAGAATTATTATAAAATCATTATATTTGTTACTATATATATATTACTTATGTCCCTGTCAAGATAGAAGGATCCCTTATTTTGAATAACATATCAAAATATTTTGAAGTTTTGAAGCCCTATCTCAAGTAGGTCTATGATTTTTTTGAACTTATTTCTTTTTTAATTACTAGTGGCTTGATATCATGACAACCACTAACCTCCATTTAGTTGATATACTAGGCATAAAAGATATTTGAATCTTCATACAATTAATTTAAACCATTTGAATTTTGGTTTTATTTAGAGATTAAATATCATGGAATGATTTGTAAACAAGAATAAAAAATTTAATTTAGACATGCATGTATTCTATGTATTCATGAATTGATGTCAGATATCATGCTTCATAATATGTGTCTTCAACCCCCACTTGCCTGGTGGAAGGATTAATAGTAAAACTACATTATTTCACTTCAAAATTATTAAACTAAACTCCTATATCAAATTATAAGTCCATTTTATATATCTTTTGGTAATCTCAATAAGATATGGAGTTTGAATTCCTCACATATAATTTAACTTACTAGGCTTAATAGTATTTGGAATGCCAACCTAAATTAGATAACTTTATTTGGTGTTTGTGTTATCAAGGTCTTATTTTTTGGGAGTGTTTCGATCACATTGGTATTATTAGTCTTAAGTTTTCAACCTATTTGCATCCATAAACCTTTAGGCACCTTTTTTTGACATGTCTAAGAGACCAAAAATCTTGAAAATGGAACCATATATAATTAAAGCCTTACTACCTATTATCATTAAATTGGAATATGATTTTTTTAAGACAATGCTTAGTGGTATCCTTACATTAAATTTCTATGGAATTTTTTGAAAGATATTATTCTATTTTAGTTATGAAAGTATAAAAATTTAACTATTTTTAACATTGAAGACTTTCTTATGAAATTATCAATTCAAAATAAAATGTTAGCCACTTCTTTATCATTTTTATATATTTAAGCATATATAGAGAAGGTGTATTTTTCAAATTAAACATATTTAAGAAGATCCTCAACTATTATGGGAGTGTTTCCTTACACTATGAGTCATGTTTCTCCCATAAATGCTTGTCCTCCCTTCCTGATTAGTTGGGGGGATGGAGTTTTTTTATAGTGAAGAAAAGCCTCTAATGGTCTCTCTCAGTGGAATCTACTTGTGTAGGGTGTTGAGGTAGTGGGTTAATATGTGCTATAATCTATTAGGTAGGTAATTATAGTTTATATATCTCCTTTAGAGACCACTCAAGATGGTTGGGTAGCCATTGATCCTCCTTTAGCTGAGGTCTTTTCTTGGGTTTCTTAGAATCCTAAGGGTGATCCACCCTTACCTGATTTAGGTGTTATTCCCTATGATTAGAAATATCATTTTCCTTATGATGTGATGCTTTGATTCCAATTCTAATTTTTCATGTTTATCCTACATTTATGTTTTGTATTTTTGAGTTATTTGAGTGGAGAATAGGATGTGACTACCACCTAGTTACCTTTTTGTTTGGATTAAGTTAATCCCTCTTTTAACTAGTGTGGAATCCAACCTAAACACATAAAGAGGTCTAGGTCTCCCCTTGAAATACATAATATATAATAATATGCATCTCACCAAGAAGATAAAAAGGACACAATCAAAAAAAATAAATATAAGTGAAAAGATTAGAAAGGACCTATACAAATGAGGAACAATAGTGAAAAGATCAACAACCACTTTTGTCTAGTGTGGAAACCAACTGATTTTAGATGGATTGAAAACCAACCTAGACTAAAGGACCAAGAGCCCCAAGTCTATATTGTAAATAACAAAAACTAATTTTTACTAGTGCAAGAACTAGTTAGTTTTAGATGAACTAAAAACTAGCTTGGACTAATGGAGTGAGAGGCTCAAGTCTTAGAAGGAATGATTGGGGTCCCTATGGGAACCAAAGTAAACAAAGATAAAAAAAAAACCACAAAACTATTATTTTAATGGATCTATAACTATTTTGGGCACAAAGGGAGGCCCAGGTCTACATAAATCCACAAATAACTAGTGTGGAAGACATCCTAGATAAAAGAAGTGGAGATCTAGGTCTTAAATGGAACCAAAGAATCTAATTTTGACTAGATCAAGAACCATCCTAGGCACAATAGGAGTTCCAGGTCTCCAAAAGGGAATCACTAAATGGAAAAGGACCCCATCAGGGATCTATGAAGCTATATATAAAATGATTCCAAGGGGAATCCATAACCATTTAATATTAAATAAACACTTCATCTAAGTGACAACAAAATTTTAGGGTCCCCTGAGGAGCCAATCCTAATAGATGGAACTATAAAATAAGATATCATAAAAGAGTATCTTTCCAAAAAGTATTTTTATAGAAAAATAGTGAAACACTTGAGAATCATAAAGACGTTTAATTATATTAAACCAAGCTCCCTAAGAAACATAGAGTAAACCAATAACATGTATAGGATCATGTTGATGTGGCTTTTATACACACCCTAGAACTCATATGAGGTTGCCTCTAGTGTTTTAGGATCAATGAATAGACTCACTTTAAGGCATGAGTTGTAGGGTATTTAGTTTTATAACAACCTATTAGTGGAATAATGGTGAGTGACACAAATTTTTTGCCATAGGTGAACTAGCTATGGGTGAACCTAGATCTACCTAAAGTGGGTGGAAGGATGAATATTATAATTAAAGTGGGAATTTTTTTAAATAAAATCTAAAAAGAGGGAAGATTAAGATAGAAAAGAGAGCCTGTGGAAAATCTAGGGATAAAGCCTTTCAAGACTAGTTTTTGAACTCATAAAGGAAAAAGAATCTTAATAAATACTTATTTCAATCTATTATAACACACAAAAAATAAAATACAATTAATATTCAAAGTAAAGTAGAAAATAGTATACTCAAACATGTATAAATCAAAGGTTGCCTAATTATAAGACTATTGTTGCACATCTACAAGAGTATTATGATCAGCATGCAAAAGATTTTAAAATCATCTATATCTAAAAATGAAAGGTTATATTTTAAATTAGATGCCTCATAAATAATTAAATAACTAATCTACCATAATGATGTAATTCTCAAGTAATCCACAAAATTGGAGAAGAATCAAGAAAGATTTGCATAGAGATCAAGTCAAGGAGAACTTTGAATATCCTATTAATCTAAATAGCTAAAATTCTTCTCCTCTTGATATTAGGAGGTTACATATATTTATAAGCTTGGGATGGGGAAGGCCTCATATCTTATAGTTTCACCTACAATTACAAGCTGAAAAATAGAGCCTTTCAATCAAAATCATGAAAATATGCATGTACAATGATTATAATCATAATAAACTTCCCAAATCAAAATACAAGATGTATGTGCAATAAATAAATTTAGAGCTAATGTCCCACCTTGGTGATAACCATGAAAATATATAATCATCATAAAACTAAAGTGATGGTGCAGTGTTGATGTAGAGGATACACCAAATGATCACTCTACATCTTGTATCTTAATACACTTCCTTGAGCAATGCTTACTAGATCAATTCTTTATGCAAGATCCTAAGATTATTTTCATTATTATGAGGAATAAAATATGTTTATTAGGTTCTATAGTGTCTCATTATCCTCTCAATCCCATTCATCAACTCTATTAACATTATTCAAACCTCAATTCATCCTGATTCACAATTTTGCCTCTTGTTACATAGTCTTACTATAGCCCTTTTATAGTCCTCCTTGCATAGTATAGAATAATTACACTCTCTCTTATGGAAATACAAAGCATATTTCTTGTTTGTCATGTCAAAACATGCCTGCATATGAAATTTGGAAGTTTATCTCCTTCATATGGCCCTCTTTCTTGTTATTAGCCTCTCAATTAGGCATATTCAAGCCTAAAATAACACTCAGTCACAAAAAACTATACAACCTAATCCATACACTTATAAAACTATGTTAATCACTTCAAGCACATGAATATTGATAATAATAAAAAACATTAGAAAATTTGACTAGTTAGAAAATGAGATATGGTGTAAACCCTAATTTAGGGTTTTTGGGGCTCTGTCACAACCAGAGAGCACTTAATATGCCACTATGTATATTTTATTAGGTTCCAAGGATTAAAAAATAGGTTATTAAGGTATATATAAAGTTTTTAAACCTTTTACAATCAATAAGATGACAATATTGTGCTTCTATACTACGTTTCCAACTAACTTTTGGTCTTCTTTGTGCTTGTTCATAGTCTACAAGACTCCAGGATGTAATTTATTTAGTTCTTAAACTTTAAAATTTGATTTATAGTCTATATATTGGGATTATTAGTGTTTATGGATACTCCACTTACACTATGAAAATAGGAAACAACCAATATCTTTCTTCTATTACACTTTAATCATATTTTCTTACCTGCTGCCTGTACATGGTCATTCTATAGGTTACAAGGAATTCAATCTTGGGGTATTTGGAGTCCCACTTCAAGTTTCAATTATATTCAATCATAAATAACAATTTAAAATCACTATAAATAATTTTATCTCATTATACACCAACTCACATACCTCAATTTAAAGTTTCCTCATGAAACATGATCCCTTTGTAAGTGCAATTTAGATCATAGAGGCTATAGACTTTGTTTGAATTTTATAGAATCCTCTAATGATTTTCAAGATTGATGTTGGTTTAAAAATCACATAATAACCTCAATAATTATCTATAAGTCCTTATCTATCCTTGAGATATCAAATTATTACTATCCTTTAGCCATGTTCTATGTATTGATAGGCTATGTAATATGAACTCAATAGGGAATATGGTTTATTCAATACAAACTAATATTAGTTGATCAAAAAGATGAAACAAACATGATTATAAAAAATAAATAAATCAACACATCTTATATCAGCCCTCAAATAATAATATATTACTGAACCTCCTTCATTGATTATCTTGGTCATAGTTTACATTCAGGAAAACCAAACAACTCTTAGAATAGGGTCTAAATCTTGATAAATTCTACTCAGGCCTTATTTTCTTCTTTGTCTTAAAGCTTTTATTCTTGCTAACATACCATATCCTTCAACAAATTTGGAAAAAACTATCATCAATCTCATTACATGCATTGATCAACAACATAATATAGACAACAATATTAGTAAAGACCTTCAACAAAGGTCTATATTCATATTCCTAAAATAGGGGTTACATACATTTCCACAATTTTTTTAATATAAATATTTATACATCTACTTACCTCATCTATTTGAATGGAATAATTATCTACTATCTAAAAACTAATTCCTATTACCCTTTGAAGAGGCATAACTAAATCTTTGACTACATGAAGGTTTCTTGATTACATTACATGTTTTTATTTTCACATAATATATCATATCTAGTACCATGACTTTAGACTTATGATCATTTTATGAAACTTATATAGGTTCTAAAACCCTTATACATGATTAACACATCCTACCACCTTAACAAGATACATAATAGTCCTTTCAAATGCTTAGTAAGATTCAAATTTTCAAAAGGAACTTTTGGTAGGAAAAGATAGAATTTGAATTTTATGCTCCTTAGGACCATCTAGACATCACCTATGGACTGATTAAGACCTCTAACACGTATAAGACACATAATAAACGAACTTAACACAAAATTTGAACAACTTTGGGGTCCATATAAGATGCCCCTATGTCATACTATCAGACTAGAAAAATCTTTGCCATAGGTTCTTGAGTGATCAAAGTAGTATATGTTATTGTCTGAATGCAATGAACCTCATCATAATAGGTAAATTCCTCCACTTACCTCTTATATAGATGGACATGCTCTTAGGGCCCACATTTAGGCCTTCTTTTCTTCATCTTCATACCTACACATGAAACAATAGTGTTAAGGAAAACATGATGCTACCATATTTTTCTTGTTTTGCAAATGTATACCAATCTTCCTCCTCTTCAAACTGATTCTCCTTCTCCTTAACACCATATTCAATCATTGATAAAATTATGATCTCTTCCTCATTTACCTATGCTTCTTGTGCTTCCCACTCTATCTCACACTTTATATCTTCTTGGTTTTTACTTGTCTCATGTTTATGTAGACTCATACTTTGCTATTGTATATCATCTTCTTTACTACCCTCAATCTCTTGACTATCCAAGGGATGCATATTCATCTTACATATATCAGCTTCTTGATGTATCACTCCTTCATTTTTATCTTATTCATGGGCCTACTACAAATTTCCCATCTTATCAACATCCTCCTCTTGTTCAATACTCTCCTTCAAACATGCAAGTTTATTTACCACTACTTCTTTGGCTACCTACTCTATACCTATATTTTCATCACAAATCAATTCATTGGACACTAAATTTGAACCCTTTATGGCTCTCTTATGGGATTATTATGTTTAAATTTCAATCTCAAACTTCCTCTTTTCTTGTTTGGTGTTTATCCCAAACCACTACTCATCCATCTTGGCTATAATCTCCATTACCATTCTGCTATCCTCTTTCACATATGCTTGGTTTCCATACTTGCCTTGACTACCTTCTTCCTTAAGCACTCTATTTTGTGTTATATGTTCTTCCCTTTAAAAACTAATTTTTACCACTTTTAAATCATACTTAACCTCTTTCATGTCCATCTTTGTGGACTCACAATGCTACATATCAATTAATTCAAGAAATTTTACCTTATCTTATTTGGGTGATTTGACCAAACCCAAACTCTCCATATCTCTACTCCAACATTGCATGATCATTATCCTCTCATCTCTCCTCTCTTCTTCACCTTTCAATCTAATGAGAATTTTCTTTACATGTTGCTTAATGGTATATGTTTTCATTTTTACATCATGTATGGCATGCCTATCAAACTTCCATGGTCTCCCTAATAATAAATGGTAGACATCTATAGGCCAAATGTCATAAAACACTTGATCTTTATACCTTCCTATCTAAAACTCAACCCAAATTTATTCACTTACCAATATATGATGACCCTTTTGAGCCCATGCAACATTGTACATTTGTGGATGTGGCATTATCATCAAGGCTAACTTATACATCATCTCTAAAAAAATAATGTTATTAGTTCTACCTCCATCTATAACTAAATTTCAAACTTTACCTTTTATTTTACACCTGATCTTCAATAAGCTTCTCCTTTAGGTTGGTCCTTGGAATTGATTCTCTTGAAATAAGACTCTCCTCATGCATAGTGACTCACTCTTATCATTCCTTTTATCCTCGTTCTCTTCTCTCCCTCTCTGTTGTTGCATACTACTGCCAACACTCAATGGACACTCTATTGCCCTATGTCCTTCTCTATGACAATGCCAAAATTGCCC
>JARHVA010004238.1:0-95000 GCA_037957365.1 Torreya grandis | reverse complement strand
TTGTTGGCTATGTTCTTATGTGTGACTGACTAAGGTGTCTCCTCCTTCATGCTTACCCAAACTCAAAGATTTGGCTTTTTCCAGGTTAGCTTCTTCATTATATGATTGTGTCATACCCATCTCTAGGTCTTATTCCTCTGAAGGGTAATCAACCAAAGATATAACTTTTTCTAGTTCTTCTTCTCTTAGCTTTATTGTAGTTTTTACATCCTTTTCCTCTTTAGTAGATTCTTCTATAATAGGGAGACCAGGTGATGGCCTATCTTCTAATTTTTTATCCTAGGAAGGATTAATTGAATCATTATGACTCCTTTGGTAGGTGAATATGGGTGGAGTAGAAGGTGGATGATATGGTAAAGGGGTTGTGGGAATAACTATGCTGGGAAGTAGAGCTAAAGGTGATGAAATGGAATGTGTGGAAGGAAAAGGGATTCCCTGAGGGTACTTAAGATATTAGGGAGAGTCAAGGGTCATTGGAATTAAATTAAAATCCATTGATAGGAATTCAGGAAGGATTAATTGGGTGACTATGGTAAGACAAGGTAAAAGATTCATCACAAAATTGGTATTCCTTTGTTTAGCTGAGGAATTGGTTATCCTCTCCCTTGTGGTTGTTTTGCCTAAGATCTATATATGTGAAGCTATTGAAGTACAAGGGACTTGAGTACCATGAAGTCCTTTCAAAATGTCCCTCATAAGATGAGGATTTGACTCCCTCTGACTACCATATTGATCTAGTTTCTCCTCTATAGCTTTTGTTGAAGGGGAAAGAGGTTGACCTAATGTCTAAGATCCCTATGGTTGAGATTGATGCCATTATTGAATCCATGCATTTTGGGCCTCCTTTTCTATTACCTTTATATTTTATTGTAGGGATTGGGAAAATATCATAGAAATTGACTTCCCTTTCATTTTTATCCATACTTATAAATCATCTAAGGCATTTAAGAAAAAAATATCATAATAATATGCTTGGTGATTATAGGAGACATGCACTTTCTTATTTTCCAAGATAGATTTGAGATACCCCCTTGTTTTCTTCCTAGGGTCCAATTGTTTGAAAGGTGCAAGCTTTAAGTTGTATTGTGTTATAGCATTAACAATTGTAATGAATTGTGACCTAGTCACATATTGATGTTATCCAATTCTAAAAGAAGTCTTAAAGTAGTAAGACAAATATCTCTGACCTAATTCTTCATCAATACTATTGAAGACTTGATAGGTTATTTATTGTTATAAAATATGAGTTGGAACATGATGTGGAAATAGTAGAGGAGTAGGCCTAGTACCCTATACTCAGATGATAGTTACGTATAAATACAACCAATAATCTCCCATTTTTAAAAAGCTCATGTTAGGTTTCCTAACATTATGGGTATTGGGGTGCCATGCATTGTTTGGTATATATGAGCATATACCTCATTGCTCATCCTTATAATTTTTTTTATTTTACCTATGAATGAACATAAAATAAAAATCCTCACTGACCCTATTTCCCAAATATTTGTCTGAGGGTTTCCATTCCTGACCATAAGGCTTATAAAGAGTGGCCATTACCACATCCAAAAAGTAATGAATCATGTAAAAATTTACCATCCTTAGGCCTTCTATTAGGGTAAATTATCTATGACTTTAGTCATGCACTTATGATTTCCCCTAGTGTTACAAAATTGTTAGTTATCAAGAGTATATCAAATAGTGGAATCCATTCAACCAAACATAGGCAATACTTAGGAAACCATAAACCATTTAACATTGCCATTGATATTAAAAATCTAAGTCTAATTTTAATGATGTAAT
The DNA here is from genome assembly GCA_037957365.1 of Torreya grandis. Classification (NCBI taxonomy): domain Eukaryota; kingdom Viridiplantae; phylum Streptophyta; class Pinopsida; order Cupressales; family Taxaceae; genus Torreya; species Torreya grandis. The sequence goes on along the minus strand of JARHVA010004238.1, from coordinate 93,200 downwards.
TGGAGGATATTTAACCCTTTGTATTTACCCTCTATCCCTTTTTTATCTCTTGATTTACGTTTCCATCTATAGTGTTATGTTCAATCCAAACATTGATTGAGACTTGATTGTAGGTAGTCTCAAGATAGGGGAGTCTAAGATATATTTTGAATTCCATACCTAAGATGTAATTAGAGGTAGTCTTAACTTTTATTACATGTAATATATCCCCAATAATGATTCCATTAATAAATAAATCTTTCAAGAGGTCAATACATGGCATCACCTCAAGTTTAGCCATTGCCTAGTGGAGACCTTGATCTTTGATTGGTAACAAATCATCCATGTATCATTTGGCCCCCAGAGAGAGTTCATCTTCATCATAATATGAATAGATTGATTTGACCTCTTCCCAGAGTGCTGAGTAATGTGGGAATTTGAATTTTAGGGAACTCTTTTCAAATTAATCTAACCATATTCTGATGAAGATGAACTATTTGAATTTTAGGGAACTCTTTTCAAATATTGTATCTTTGTATTTAGTCAATCCCATAAATGAGTATGTGGAGGGGACTAAGGTCTTACCTTGCTTTTATGAAGAGTCTATTATTTTTATTTATGTCATTATAGTTAATTTGATATCCTAGATTGGTTAATTTTATGTTTACTAGCTAAAGAAAAGTTAGGGTTCACTTGATGTTGGGAATCTTGAGAATTCACTTATTTAATTGAAATAGCATTTGCAAAGTGAATCCTAGTTTTTTTATATTTTATATATATATATATATATATCACTCGAAGGCCTAATTATTGAATGTATTTATGTGCCTTTAATGTAGATAACAATATTTTTCTTTTAATGCCCATTTTAATTTAGATGTTCTAGTCAGCTTTGGCAAGTGCACTTATTTGTCAAATGTCAATAATTCATTAATTATTTGTGTCTAGTCATTACTTTTAAGACATTCATTGACTTACTTATTTACCATGTTGTCAATCATTCTCTTTTATTTTTTGGTCATGCCTTTCTAGGATAGTTACATTTATCAATTCCTCATTAACTTGACCCTTTAAATCTCTTCATTATGTTGGGTAGGACCCATAGTAGTGAGTTAACATGATCAAGCCATATGGCCTGATCTCAGACCACTAGAAGCTTAGATCATTAGAATGGTATTCCTTTTGGTGAAGACTATTTCATGGTCATGGGTCACCATGATTTATACATGTGGAATGATATTAGAACCCAAGAGACTCAAGATCTTGGAACCATTAAATTAAAAACCAAAGAACTGATTAACCTTCTCATGGATGTAGATTACTATGAATGTGCCAAGTGTCGATCACTCAGAACCCAAAATCTTGAAAGATCAGGACCATTGGATTGCAGACCAAAGAACCACTTAACCTTCTTGTGAAAACTTATTACCATGAATTTTCCATGTGTAATGATATCATAAGCTCAAATAATCAAGATCTCAAACCCATTAACACTTGGGAAAGTATAACTATTGAATTTGTTGGTAAAAAAAAAGTTTCCATGTTTATTTTTTAATGTGAATATGCCATGTGGAAAGTTTGTGGAGCCTAAGAGACTCAATAGTTTAGAAAAAATAAACTTTTCACAATGAATAAATCTTTTAAATGTCCATAGTTCTAAAGACTTATAAATTTTGTAATCGTTCAAAGCTTAGAGTGACATGAGAGTGATGTGTGTCACAACTACGTAGAATATTCAAGGTGGACCTAATTGGAAGAAATTAATGGTCTTTATCTATTAATCCTGGGATTTATAATATCTAGACTAGGACATAAAAAGATTAGTTTCATTGGCTCACAAATCTGTACATCATATCAAAGCTAAATTCATGAAAAATCTAAGGTTTAAAATGACTTAAGATACTATTTTAAGTTTAGATTTTTATAATTTAAACTTGAGCAATGTTGGATTTTCTATAAATAACCCTAGATGACAAATGCATGATATCTTAGTCATAAAACTTTAGTTTCATAGCTCCCTAAATAGAAGTTTTAGAATAATGGGTCCCTGTTTTAAAATTTAAAAAAGTGGGTTGTGTGTGTTAGGGCACAAAAAATGGAGACTCGTAGGGGAAAATACTCTTAATTATTTTGATAATCTAGAATTTCAAAAATATATTTATTATAGAACTTCAATATTAAAAATGAAATAATAAGAAAATCCAAATTTTGAGAAAAAACTCTTACTTCTTGATGCAACATACTAACCTTTTATTCCTTGGATTAGTGTGTCATCTAGTGAAATTAATTTCTCTTGGTAATGAATATTTTTTTACAAAAACCTAAATAAACATTATAGGTTTCATTTTGATTTTTATCCTTAAAATCAATGAAAAATAAACTCTAAGCATTATTCTATTGCCATCGAGGTGTCCATAGCCCTAATAAAGATATCTATGGTTCCAATCGAAGCCTTTCTCTATTGTCAACCAAGTGTCCATAGCCTTGACAGAGTTTACTTAAATCAACTGTCCTCTATCATTTTTTTTGAAACACAGATAGAGAAAGGATGGGAACCACCTTTGGTTGGGTGTATAAATAAGAAAAATTAGTTGTCAATATGTCCCTATCAATGTGTATTTGGTTCTATACTTATCATTTCCTACCCAAGTTTTAGCATATGATAGTGTAGTGCATCTTTGGAAATGGGAAGTTTTTCTAAAATTCACATGAGTATATCAGAGAATGTTCCAAAGGATTAATAAGTATATTCAATTCAAAATTAAGAAAAAATTAGTCACAATACATACCTCAACTCCATAAAGTCTAGTAATATTAGAATAAATTTCCATGAGCACCAATTGATTTAATAGTTTTGGGAATATTCATGTATTATTCCTAATTTAGTTAAATCATTTCATAAACCTGACTTACTTTGTTTACACATAAAAAACCTAGAAACCCTAGGGTAAATTGCCTACATATTTTTTCTATTTTTTTTAATCTATATAATAAAATAAAAAATTAGCATTAAATTTTAAAATTTTGTAGTAATTTTTAAAATATTTTTCTTTCAAATCCTAGTTGCCTATACTAGGTCCCGATATTTTCCTAGTAATTTTCCAACAATTTTTTGATTTTTAACTAGCATATTAAAATTAGAAATTCACCTAAAATTTCAAAACTCAATAGTAATTTTCAAAAATATTTATTTTTTAAAACCCTAATTTTATCTACTAGGTCTCTTTAAGTCACCGATTTTCCAATATATTTTTGATTTCTTACATGCATATTTCACTTAGAAATTCACTTTAAATTTCAAATTTTCATAGTAATTTTCAAAATAATCATCTTTTAAACCCTAGTTGCATATACTAAGTCCCACTGCTTCTTTGAGGTATCACCTTACATCTATAATCAAATTTCAAAAATGGATCTCTCTTATTTACAAATTTTTCTTACATTTCTTGCAAACAATAAAGAGACCATACTTGGTCCTATCATGTACATGAATGATAAAGTTTATCATATATTAATACAAAGCTTCATTATTTAAATTTTGTTCTTATTTTTTATTATATGGGATGATATTAAGTGATTCATTGTTAAACATAGTAAGATACCTCTCCTTCAAAGCAAAGTTTACTTGTCTTTAATACAAGGTTTCATCTATTGCTTTCTATCTCTCATATGGAAATATTTTCAAATTTATCATGCTAAACACATTAGATATATCATAGCACATGTAAAAGTTTATTATGCATTCATGCACAAATTTATGATTTTTATCCCTTGCTTTCTATCTCTTATATGGAAAAAATTCAAGCTTATCATGCTAAACACATTAGAAATGTCATAACACATACCAAAGTTATTTATGCATTCATACACAAATTCATGCTTTTTATCCCAAACTTGATATCTCTCATGTGGAATGTTATTTATAAACATATTTTTATAAAAATTATAACTCCAATTACATGCATTTTATCCCACATAGATGGTTTATACTTAGAATATCCATTACATATGCTGACAACCACCTGTCAAGTTCCAATGTCATATTGTATACATAGGAAGGAATTTCCTTATCCTCCTTTCCCTAAAGAGGGTGATAGCTACTTTCTCTCTAACTAGGTCCATGATATCACCCCTCCAAAAGATGAGGCAGCCTATACTATTGTTCCTAATACATAAATGCAGCCTATTTCTTCTTCACACCCTCTTCAACATATGTGCTTACATTTTAAATTAGAAGTAACTAGGGTTTGCACTTGTGAGACTCTAAGGGATCAAATCACTAGTATGAGCAAGTTGATTTCAGATTTACAAATATAGAATCATCTATTACATAAAAATATCACAACATTAGAAAATTACATTACAATACAAAAGCCTCAAAGGCATCTTAGTGTCAATTATATAAATGCACCTTCACCTAGTCAATTGGTTGAAAGTAATGTTACATATCAAAACACAAAATCACAACAAAGTAACTCTACAACTAGTGATTAAAAATTCATTCAAAGATAAACTAGGAGTTCAAGTGAGGTACTAATAGCAATGATTAAATCTAAGTTGACCAAACTACCTCCTCTGCATCTAGTGAGAATATCTAGATATTATTGTGCATATCATAGAATGCATGAGCATCACACAGATTCATGTTTGGAATTGAATAAACATATACAATGGTTAATTGCTAATGAGGACCCTATATAAGGTAAATCAATCAAGAAATCCACATTGACATAAGAACACATACACAAAGGGTCAAATTTAGAAATAATACAAAAGTGGTTACTAAAGCATAACTTAGAACAACAAAAGGATCAAAAAGAAAAAATAGAGAAATAAATAATACCAAAGGCATAAGTAAAGCATGAAAAAGATGCAAATTTTCCTATCCAAAATAAGGCTCAACTTTCAAATTAGTATGGGTTTGGTCAAAAATATCTACAATAGTTTGATTATCAAGGTCAAGGATTGGGAAAGCATGCTCAAGGCATAATTACTCCTATTCTAGTAGTTGATAATGTTTGTCACCAAGGTTTGGGATTTATTGAATATACTAAGGTAAATCATTCACAAACACAATTTATCAAAGGAAAAGATCTAGATACAACAAATGTAAATACTAGCATTCCATTGGTTCAAAATCAAGATAAAAATGATGAGTAGAACAATAGAGGTTATTATGATTTACAAGATACCAACTATGATTATAAATATTTAAAGTCATATTCATATCCATTCCTTCATGATTCACAATCATGCATAGTTATTTTATTTTATACAAGACACCATAATAGGGACTCACCCATGAGATTCATCGGTTAGTATCATTTCTTCCCAGTCTTACTTCTATATAGTTTCTTCTACTTGTATATAAATTATCTTTAATTTATTGTACATAGTCTTCTAATGATTTATTTTACATAGATTATATATAAAAAATACAAAAAAATTTAAATAATTCAAAACACTAAAAATATTTTGACTGTATGCATCATCCATGCTTTACATTTCTACTATTATGCTAGACTTACATTTATTGTTCTATGTTATTGTTTGTCAATTTATCTACATTACCATGCTTCACTTGATCTTATTTGAGTGTGTGTCGTGACATATAGATCCTTGATTGCTTCACTCCACCCATTGATGGGGCATCCTAATTATACATCAAGACATACATTGATATACATACCCACTAGAGGCATCTTCTACATGACTACACCATCTCAGTTATGTCATTCCTACACCACACACTCTAGTTATCATGTTGATGTACATTATTTATTAGTTTATATAGATTACTCTATCGACACTCACTAGTATATAGCACTCATGTATTTTTAGCATATACCTAGTCTTGTATTATATGTTTTACATATTTTCAAATTCTTGCTTTGATTAGTTATATGTGATTGTATTTATATTTTTTACATGCTTTCCTTCCTTACTTTGCATATTTAGATGTGATTACATTTATTAGTTATTATTTGTCTCTTATATGTGTCTTAGGATATTTTCCAATGTCCTTTGATTCTTTTCTTGTGTGTGCCTTAGAACATTTTCCAATGTCCTTTACATGTACTCTTTTATGTAATTGTGGCTTTCACACCAACCTTGCTTATTTCAATTATATGTGTATGTGGCATTTAAACATGCCTTTTATGCTTGCCTTCCATTTTGAGTGACATGTGCTCATGTCCCTTATTTTTTTGACCCCTAGGCCACCCTTGTATGCTTTTTGTTTCTTGCTTTACATGCTTGTTGCTTGTTTACATCTCATTGTTTTTTAATGCCATGATCCACATCATGCATTATTCTTGATTTCTTGGATGCCATGATGGACATCATGCTCTAACCCTCCATGATAACTAATAACTAACTAGAATTCTAGTTCTAATTCAATATATTTCACATGTTATTACATTGTTATATCTATCTAGGTGTACCCCTATTGATCTAACAATCTCTCATTACAAACCATTTTATATGTTGAGATATCTTGATGATTATCATTGCTATATCATGTATCTTTGGAGTATATAACACTTGTAGGGTTATTTATTTTGAGGTTAGTCACTATATGGTCTTCATTCCTACCCTCAAAAGTGGGGGAAATAAACAAGGGTTTTGTCATAGAGATGAGAGCTCCTAATAATAGAAAAAATAACATTTAGAACATGTATAACAACAACCAAACATCAAATTAGGTAGAACACATAGGTAGACAATGAAAATGTCAAAATAATACTAGATTTAGCCCAAGCCAATAGCACCAAGATTGGACTATAGTGACAGTGCCACTAGTGTTCACTTTTGGTGCTCCTATCCAAATAACAAAAAAACTAGACTTTCTAGAAGTAGGTAGAAAAGTAGGTTTAGCTACAATTTTTGCATAGTTAGACTAGTTTATAATCAGTAGTTTTCTATACACTTTTACTTAAAGAATCTAGATATAGGGGGAATCATGCATGGTATGATGGCTCTCACTTATATATTTAAATATGGTAGTTTGTATAACTTCTAGATGAGAATCTATATTCTAGACACTAGTGATTGGGGGAAATATGCATGGCACATTTCTTTTCTTTTCTTTTTGAGTTCAATATTACTTAGGAATTCTCAATAATTATGTGCCTTATTCCATTTATAGGTGGTTTGAATCATTTTGGAGTGGCTTTCATACAAGCCTAATCTCCATATTTTAGAGTGGCTAAGAGTGGCATAGTTTCCAACATACATTCAGCTATCCACACCAACATTATTAGATCATAGTACATTCATGGGCTTCAAGAGCCATCCCTTATGACACACATCCATACTAGTATTAGTTCATAGATTCACTTTATGGATCAATGATGGAGACAAAGGACTAGCTAGCCTTTTATTATTGAGCTACTTACTCAGAGGGATTGGACACATGATCCAAACATTGATCAACACACATATGACCACATAGCTTCACTTAGTACGCAATGATGGAGCCAAAGGGATGGCCTTTGCATTCTTGATCCAGTTTTAAGGAATTGAGCACTCATCTTGTTCATGATATTACTCTTGGTACAACATCATCCAACATTACTCAACATCACTTAATATCACTCAGTATCACAATAATTTTTATATTGGTTCATGTACTTAGTGAGGTGTATTCATTCCTTTCTCTTCTTCTTTCTCTTACCCAAATTTATACATTATTATTTTAGATATATCATATCTAGTAAGAATTGATATACTCTTTGTTTTATCTTACAAATTTGCACTTCACAACATGCTCTCTCTACACACACTCAGCATCACATAGCTTCATAGGCTTCACCCTTATAGGTAAGTTCAGGTACACTTTCTATTTTTACTTTATCCTATGATTTCACTTTACTGAATCATGAGAATAAAGGGGAGGGGGAAAATGTAGTCATATAAAATGTGAAAATGGGTAACTTGAGTGTGGATAATGACACCCAACCCATAAGTCCCTCTTACTTGATTTCATGACCCTCATAGGCATCTTTTCACTGATTCCTAGTCATCTTTAGCCTTCCATACCTAATCCTGGCTTAGCCAAACTACTCTTTCCATGACAAATCCATCCCCTAAGTCCCATCAACTAAGGACAATAGTGCCCAACTTGGATTATAGTGTCAGTGCCACTACTATTCACTTTTGGTGCTATTATCCAAGTGTATTTTCAGCCTCAATGGTCAGTTCCTTCTAATTCCCCATCTTTCTCCTTGTCAGCCTAATGTGAGCACATTCAATCCATGACTAATAGATCCTTATAAAATTCCATTCAAAGATCATTTAGAAAAGGTTGGCAATTATCACTAATCAAGCAAGAATATAAGCAAGACTACTCAAGAAATATTCCTTATTCTCTACATACAACTAACTAATACACTTACAAGCTTATCCAAATGCTTACACAAATCCCTAGCCACCTCAAGCAAATCTAGTTTAGCATTTTACATCTTCATAAACACTATTGCACAAAGCACATCAAGTGAAAGAACTACATATGGCTTTATCCCTCTTTGGAGTATTGGTATGTAATCAACATGCCCACATAAGGAATGTGAATACACGTTTAGTGAATATTACACACACTAAACCCCCCTCTTTCTCAAATTTGGTAAAAGCATAAAGGAGTATAGGGTTTTAAGACAAAATTTGATCTATAGGGAGTTCCATAAACATTTGATAGTAAAAACTTCATAGGTAGGGTCACATAGACACAACAAATATAACCCAAAAAGCTCAAGTCTCTTGGAAAATGGTGGCAAAGGTATACTAAAACATGTAGTGCCATTAGTGTCTTATTTTAATGCTCCTATTCAATCATAAAATGAACTCTAGATCTTGATTTGTGACACTTTCCTAATCCTACAAAGTGAATTCTAGACCCTAAAATAGCCATTTCAATCAGTTTTTAGCTAAGTCTTATTTTATCTCCTTTATTAATATTTTTAAAAATATTAAAATTAAAGTCAAATTAAAAAAATTAGTATCTTAATTATTGCATATTTATTTATTGATTTTACTACTTAGACCCTTTAACTAAATTAGGAATAATACACCAATATTGAAAAAATTGTTAAATCACCAATCATGCTCCCTTCAGGTATCATCCTCTTTTTTTAGGCATATCATTTTGAATTTAGTTTAGGAAATTATTTGACATGGTTATTAAACTTAGGAAACTAAACTAAAAATCATAGAACCAAGCTATCAAAAACAATAAAACTAACCTAGAGGAAAATAAGTGTAAAAATTAGGAAATTACATCTAGAAATAATAAATCTAATATGAGAAATAAGAAATCAAATGTATAAAGTAGGAAATATAATGTACTTATACTCTAAATTTCCATTTATAGTTAAATTTGATGCATTTATAATTTGGGAAGCCATGAAGTAATGCTTCAAAAACTATCCATTGATTAGAAAGGTGAGGTGTTCACCTTGGAGGTATTTCAACCAAAAGGCATTATTTCTAAGGATTTCAGATATCTAATATGGTCCAATCCACAATGGAATGAACTTATCATGTTTCCATTTATTCTCTTGTACTTTATCTTGGAGGATAACCAAGTTTAAAATATTTAAAGCCTTAATTTTGGATCTCTTGTCAAACTAGCATTTGACAATATCTTAATGTTTATTGATGTTGTGTAGTGCCTCAATTATTATATCTTATAATTGAACTATCTTGAGTAGTCTATAATTTATTATCTCATCTTCACCCGTATACTCTTGAATGAATTATTACATTGGTAATTTAAGAGTGATGGGGAAGACGAGTTGTCATTTGTATACTAGTAAAAAAGGTGAAGCCTCCTTGCTTATGCCTAGTTCTATCTACCCATAGTGCATATGTCAATATGAGATGCCATTATCTTGTTTTATTCTATAAAAAATTATTTATATAATCCATTATTTTATTATTGATTGATTAAGCCACTCCATTTCTTTGTGCATAATGGTTTGAAGAGAACTCAAGGGTAATATGATTGTGATAGGACCATTCAGTAAATTTAGTAGATTGAAATGTTGGACCATTATCACAGACCAATGAAATGGGTGTGCCAAGTGTGGTGACTATGTTTACTTATATGAAATTGATGGCATCTATGGCTCATGAATTCTTATTATAAATATCCTCCATCCACTTGATATAATAATTAGTTTCCATGAGGATGAATTTGTGTCTTGCTGAAGTGTTTGGATTAATTACCCCAACAAAGTCCAAGTGCTATTGGGTGAAATGATGTCCTTAAATGACTCATTTTAAATTCATATAAACACTCACCTCTCTTCACAAAAACCTATAACTCATGGAATATTATGATGTGTCTGTTGGCATATTTGACTATTGTATGCCATTAGTAACCCATCCTTAGAATTTTATGAGTTGTAGTATTATTGGAGGGATGCCCATTGCCAACCTTCTAATGCAGTCTATCTAGGATGTGCCTAGATTCTTATTTTGAAATGCATTCAAGTAGATTCCTTCATATTTATTTCTATAAAGGACACATTTCTTTATCATGAAATGATTTGATTTGAGTCTAAGGGCTTGCTTTTGATCTTTGCTCAACTCTATAAAGAATGCCCCTGTAAGCAAGTAACGGATGATATGTGAGAACCATTACCCTCCTATCACCTAAATCCCATTTATTTCCTTAATTTGGATGCATAATTTAGTTTAATTCATTATTTGGATCAGGCCCTAACCTCTTACCATTTTAGTTGGTCTAATTTCTAGGTCAAACTCCTAAAGTTTGACCATCCACCTTTCTCTCCTTTCTCCCAGCTCATTCTAGCTAAGTGTGAGTTTGACAGTTAGGTTAGGGAAAATGGAATATGTATTATTTCATATAATATAATTCCTATATTTTTTGATGATCTTTATTAAATAATAAATCTACTTATTAATTATGAAATACTTTAATTCTACATCCTTCAGGTTGGTACTCATGAAGGTAATGAGATGTTTATTATCTTTTACCTTTTACGTCAATACTATAGTAATGGTATGTTCTAAAGAAAATGAATAAAGATATAAATATTTATTGAAATATAGGTTTATCAAGATTGGTAATTGAGAAATTTATATTTTGAACTCCTGGAAATATTTCTTCACCTCTATTCTCCACTCAATCTTGACATCCTATTTTAGCAGGGAATTTAATGATTTGACGATTTCTACAAAACTAGAAATTAATTTTCTCACAAAGTTGTCCATGACAAAATAGACTTCATCTATTTCCTATTTTTGGATAGAGTTAGCTTATAGATGGCTTGCATGTGATCTAGGTTGATGGATGTCCCCTCTTTATTGGTAATATGGCCTAATAATTTTCATAGTAACTCTGAAAATGCATTTTTTGGGTTCAAAGAAACTCCATACCATCTGCACCTATCTAAGACTTTATGTAAATGGCCTACATAGTCAGATATATTATTGGAAAATACTATAAGATCATCCATATAGATGACAATGCACTTCCCCATTAGTCCTTTAAAGTTCAAATCTATCACTCTTTAGAAAGTGGATCCTATGCAAATTATGATTAATGACATCCTTTTATACATAAAGATTCTCAATCTCATGGTGAAGATGGTCTTCATATTTTATTATAATTTTAAAATACCTAGTTGTAGCCTAAAAATCCATCCAATAAGGACATCATCTCTGAGCCACTCACCATATGCATTACTCATCTAAAGAAGGAAGATGACAATTTTACTTTTTAGAGGCTCTATTTAAGTTCCCAAAATCAGTACACAACCTAATTTATTCATTATTTTTATTAATTGGTAAAAATTTAACTACCAATATTAAGTGCATAATTTGGTAAATATTCTTGGCACCCAAGAGCTTTTGTAATTAAATCTCTATAAGAGGTTCTAGGACTGGGTTTACAAGTCTTTGCCTTTACTTGAATGACTTATGTTCTGGGCTCAAAGGGATTGTGTGGGTAATAAACCTTGGATCAAATATTTTTATGTCATCATATGTCTAATAAATGACATCCTAAAAATACTTAAGCAACCCATTCATCATGATTTTTAATTTTTAGTATAGTTTAGACCTATATTCACTAGTTTTGGAATCTGGTCAGTCCCCAAGGTTTCTTTGGTGAAGTCACACGCAGTTGATTTGATCTATTTTTTGTTATGGGATTGATGTTTTATTTCAAAATCTCATTTCAAGGAAATCATGCTGAAGATGATTCAATTCTTTTTCAATTGTATAACACTCTCTTCATGCATATCTTTAGTCTGCATAGGCTGGATATTACCTTCATCTATTATTTAGGCCTAAAAATCTCTTGAATTATTGAGGAACTATATGATTTTTTGATCATCATAAAAAACCTATAAGTTATCCACATTATCAAGAAAAAAAATGCATAGGACTAGTTACACTAAAAATGGTTACATTTTCTATTCTTAAAATGGTGCCAGATTCACAAAGAGGCTACCAATGAATTAGTTGTTTGATTATTTTCTCTTGGGATGGCCTTGATGCCAAATTATTCAAAGGATTCAATAGATTCCCAATCTTAGTATTTGTACTTATTTAGGTATGAAATATTTAACTAGTACTTATTGCTTATATGGTTTCCAACTAGTTCAGAGTCACTAAGCACTAGTAGTTGTTTTCCATTTTCCTTTAATGTGAATTATACACCCAATATCAAGGCTTCATACTTATCCCTATTATTGGTGTAGGGGAACTACAACCTATAAGTAGATATATATTGTTTACCTTCTAGTTCTTTTAGGCTCACACCCACTCCAAAAATTTATTTGGAATGAGCCCCATCAAAATGGAAAGTCCATAGTTTAGAAGGACCTTCAAATACTTATTAATGCAATTGTTGTTTGGTGGTGAGAGTGTTCACACGTGTGTGTCAATACTAAGTCGACTTGCTCATTCTTAATGTTATACTCAATAATAAAGTAATTCATTTTTGGATCATTTTATACCATAATTTAATTTGGTACCCCTTTCAAAAATAAAAATATCTAGGAGAAATATATAGCCATGTACCCATTCAATGTTTTTGACTAGTCTTGGCTTAGTAACAAGTTGTATGACTAGAATGTCAATTACTAGGATGTCAATAGTATGTTTCACATAGATCTAATGCCAACTGTATGAACACATTTATCAATTATCTAACACATGTAACTAAACATTTATCTAAGTAGATTAACACTCTTTTTGATTTGTCAAGTTTCAGATTTAACTTTTGGAAAATAATTTTAGGCATCAGTTTGACTGATGCCCCAAAGCAACAAAGTAGTTGTGTAAATTTTTGTTGAAAACTAAAACTTTTAATATGAATGGTAGTACCTCAATTTTATATTTGTAATTCATTATGTTTACATGGGTAGTCTTGGACTTGCCATAAGTCCTCCCTATTAGGGTTTTGCATAGTAGTTACCTCTATTCATTGATATGATCTAGCTCATGAAGAATTATATTTAATTTAATTTTTTCATGTCCTTACTAATATTATTCCTACCTCTTCATATTGTTCATATATTGTTTATTGATATTTTTGATTATGCAGAGGATGGTTACCCCTCCTAGGTAGAGGTGGATTATCTCTTCATGGTATGGGTAGATTGTTGTTAGCTTTTGGATCAGGAGTAGTGGTAACAAAATTATTGGGAGGTATTCAAGAATTCATATAATAATTATTTCTTAGGTTATTATCGACTCTGACCTACTGATAATGCTATAAAGTGTGAACCTCATGGGGGTTATCCTTGGGCTCATTGTAATCTTCTCTTAGGAAGGGAAATTCATAAGTGTCAAAGACCATAGTTGTGTTAGGGTTTATTGAAGAATTTGATGAAGATGGTTCTTGTTGATTGGTAAAATTTTCCTACCTTTCTACTTCCTACTGGAAGATTTTGAAAGCAATACAAAACTTGATACAATCCAATTCCCTATATTGCATATTTTTATGGACCTAACACCAATTTGGAAGAGCTACATCCAACATGTTAATATTTTTCATTGTATTATATGGAACCTAATGTTATTTACTATTACTAGACTTGTTGAAAGGCTTGATATACCTTTAAAATCCATAACTTTGATTGTTTTGATTATATTTCTCTCCACGTATATTTCCCATATGTTTATGCATGTTGAAGAACTCATTACTAAGTTTTTTTACCATCCTATAAATGGATTCCATCTCTATCTTAGTTTATTTGGGAGTATTGTCCTATGTGGAAGAGCTATTAATTAATATAGAAGGCTAACTCTAGCTCTGATGGCTAGAAGTAAAATTATTCAAGGAACTAAGATGTTGATTTTGGGTGGCATGGGTTAATGGTGTTAGAGGTATAATCACTAAGAGGGGGGGGGGGGGGGGGGTGAATCAGTGAGCCTAAATAATCTAAACTTCAAGTTTGATCTTTACAATTACTTAACTAGTTACCACAAACATTCATGAAGCATACATATCTTTCAAAGCAATAAGCAAGAGAGAAAATTCAATATCAATCACAAAACACATGACATATGTGGAAAACCTTCTTAGGGAATAAAACCTACTAGAACCTAAAATTAGACTACTATCCTATATAAAAATCCAATTTAGACTAGCTATAACTGATCAAGAAAATACAATCCTTGTTTAGTGAGACACCAATCCCATAAGGTGCTGCCACACCTATCTAGCTGAGATAAAAAAAACAAGACCTTTTAGCAGGTTTTACCTTGTAAGGAGGATATAACCACCTTAGATGTTAAGATACCATAACAACACCTATGAAACACTTCCACCTCTAAATTGATGTCAACATCACCTAACAATGGACCTTAACTTATCTCTCTTTACCTTCTTTCATACTGAAACTATAAGAGCACTATTCTACCAATAGAATTATGACCAATGGGTCATTTAAACAATCTTCAAATTTATATGCTCTTTAGCCCATCCTTAGGGCACTCTACCCTTACTTCACTCCCTAAAACACATAGGTCATTCTCAATTCACTCCTTAGTCTCTCACATATATGTCTAGAACCCATCATCTTTGGTTCTACTATTTATAGAGCAATCTTGATCAACACCATCTTGGTCAGCCACTAGGCATATCTTAACCCTTAAGACATATGTCATAAAAATATAAGGCTCAATATAATCTTCATTGGTTGGCTATAGCATCTACAGGTCACCCTTAAGCAACTACACCTTTTAAATAAGGCACTTATAGTTCTTATAGGTCTCATGGAGACCTATTCAACCATTAGCACTCCCTTGGGTAAAACATCAATATAGGACCACTTCCAATTACATAGGTCTACTCATTATGTCCCCTAGGACATCCTCAATTGATCATAGTCAATTTATCTTACCTTTGCATAATAACACATAACTTAAATAGAGACCTTATGAAAATAGTTACCATGAATGAACACACCATCAACTTCTTAAGCATTGTTCATACTCGAGATAAATTGATCACACTTAAAAAATTCACATAAAGCATCCTCAAGGAGTCTACAATACTCCCCAATATCTAATCCATCATGAGACAACAAAATAACATAAAAAACAAGCTCAAACAAGCTTCTCATATCACTTGCATAACACAATCAAACATGCAGTCAACTTTGGAGAATCATAACTATGTCTGTATTCACTTTTAGTTATTTAAGTCTATAATTACAAATGTACCTTGAAGTCCTCTACCACTTTTTTTTAAGTACAATATAAAATTCATCTTATATAAAAATTTATGGTCCAAAAAGTAGATACTGGTCTTTCTTTTTCAAATTCAAATATTCAAATACAAATGGGCACTATTAACCTTCAAACACAATGATCGAATCTTGTGGACTCTCAACTCAAGATTAATCTTTCACCATCAATATTTTTTGACATTTAATGCATATACCATCAAAGATAAATGTTAAACATATATCACTTTGACCTCATCTCATTCCATCTAGGAACTTTGACTTCACACACTTCGTCAATCTCTATGGATTAACTAGGTCTTTATTGATCAACGCTCATCATTAATTAAACTACATGAACACCCACTCATCATTGGATCATTATCCTATACCTTTTCTTAGACATTAAATGTCATACACCTATCCTCATATCACTAATTTTTAACTCCTTGGAGTAATCACACACCATTTATCTTTCTCAATATTTAATACTTCCAAAAATGACTAATAATGGGAACCTTGTCAATATGCATGAGTATCCATTTTTTCACCTGAATAACTTATTTTATGCTCACCCACAGGATCTCAAATTTGGATCAAATTATCTCATCACATAGGATAATATAACCATATTAAATAATACTCTTAAAAATATCATGTGTACCATATAAAATTCCATTAAAGTATCTTCTCATTAGCTCTTATCATAGAGCCAACCATGTCCAAATCTGCCTGAGAGGCCAGCTTTGATCATCCATAACTTATGTCATGCTTTAGCTCATGATCTAAACTTTGATGAAAATGATATATGCTCAAAAATAAATAAACCCATATGATTATATATTATTGAAAACTTCACATGTGAAATATATAACACTATTAAAGTTCTCACTCAACTATTTCTACCACACTACAAAATTGGCTAAGTATGGGAAAATATAGTCAATCTACCTAGGATCCCAACTTTTCAAAAGCATAAATTATGATGTACTACATTGCATGATCTAAAAATCAGTGAAAATAAACTAGGTTAAAAACTCAAAATACCCATATGATCACCTTCACCTGAAACATCCACACCTATGAGATATTCTATCATCAAACTACTTACTTGGCTATTTCTGGCAATATTGCAAATTTGGCTAAGTATGGGAAAACAATGAAATCTATCTTAGAAGCCAACTTTGCACCCTCATATATTTAACCATGAATTGATATATGAATCATAATAACTAGGGACTATAGTGATCGTAACCATATTACCATCTCCCCTTGACTCTTTCCCATGTGGCAATGGTGATGTCATTAAACTACCTACTCAACTTTTATGCCACTGGACCCAAAGTGTCTAGATGAGAACTATGATCAACCAGATGAATTATAGTTATGTAAATAAGCTCTAAAATCATGGATCACATCTTATAGGACCCCTTACACATGCTAAAACCTCCATACTCATCCCTGATCCTCTCAAGTTATGTCAATACTAAAGATCATCCACCCATACATAAAGCATACTAGAACAAACACAATGCACACATTGTCATACAAGAACAAGCACATTGCCCACTTTTTCATTATTACTTAGGCTATAAAATCTCCATGACACCACCATGACATCAACATGAAAACTCTCCAATAGTCTCCCCCTTTGTCATTGATGTCAACACCTATCAATATAGCAATATATAGCTCACCTTCTCTCTCTTCAAAGTAATCCCATAATAGGAACTTTCTCCCCAATAGGAACTTTATCCCCCTTTGACAAAATGACAAAGTGGGAATAATCTGATCTTAAGGACCTAAAAACACTATCAAATAAGAAATGAACATCTTGGAAAGATGATACAAACTCCCCCTCACATTGAGCCCCCTCTTCTTGTCTTGACAATAACTTCTTACTCTGTGCCAACACTCTCTTCAATCAAGCATTACAACCAATGAAGAAAGAAAACACAAAAGAACTAAAATATGATATAATTAACCAAGAAACATCTGAGAGGGATTCCCCCTAATAACTTTGAGCAAGTACACCTTCTGAGCATACTTGTATCTCCACACACCATGAAGAATCACCATGCAGGCTTACTAGCCTTTTATCTCAAGACACTTCCATGACCAAAATCTCTACATCTACACTATAAAAAATATAAAATATGCACTGGACCATCCTAAGAACATAGATTTAGATACTCGTACCTTGCTAATTTAGAGAAACGAGGGAAAAAGCACTTCTCTTCAAACTAGGTCTATCTAGCCTCCTTGTAGTCCTACTTAAAATTTATAGAGCCCACATTTATTATTAGACACATCTCCAAAACCTTAAACTCCATATCCATATTACTCTCATATTCCCCCTCAATTACACCATTTTTTAATAAAAAGATCATCCTCTACAACATACTTCATTCACAAACTAACTAGATAATTAATCTTCCATATTGACATAAACTTGAATAAATAGAGAACCTCAAACCTTAAAATCTCTATGAATATTTATTTGACCACCAATTTGGCCCATTAAAAAGATTAAGAAGTCTAAGACCTCAACTCATAAGGTAGGCTTATTTTCTAGCATAGTCCAAAACCTTAGAATCTTAAAACAAGCAAGGTCAATAAACATTCTCCTGGTCAATGCACATCTATAAAAAAAAATTGCACACTTGGAGACACCCATCACACAGTCTTAAACAAAGATTTTATCTTATGCATCATTGGGAACCTTGACTTCCTATAACTCATTTTAGGACTTGTAAGCTCTTAAGCTAGAAACTGAGAAAACTAAGAGGACTCAAAAATATTCAATTAGCACATACATACCTTCAAACCTAAGAAACACTTGGATCTCACCAAAACTAAATTCACAGACCTTTCTAATCACAAAACACTTACTGACAATGCATCAAACTTATTAAGCCACCTAGAACCACCCAAACTAACTCTGTACTACAGCTCTTTTACAAACCTCTAAAATAGGCTCATGAACTTGTTATTCCCCCTTAACCAAAGATCTTATTTGAATGACATAATCATCTTGAGCACCTTCAATATGATCCTAAAGATTTTTATAATTGTCAAAAAAAAAGAACACTTGCTTCTCCACTTGAAAGGAGCTCTTAAGAAACATAAATAGAGACACCTTATATACCTCAATGTACTAAAACAAAAACAACTCATCATCTTCCATCTCTTCCTTACTCATTTGATATTTTAATTTCTTTTTCTTCTTCTTCTTTGGCTTTGGAGAAACAAATTCTTCATCTTCTACAAAATTCTCTTTTTCTTCTATGATTGAATTGATAATACATGGAGATAACACATATTCATTACATACCTTTTCATCTGAATAAACTTCCTTACATTTTAGAACCTCATCATTAGACACATACAATTGATGTGCTTTACATGATACATGCTCAAAAATATTAGTATGTTCACTTGGATCCATACATACCTCAGGATTGGCCTCAAACAACACCTTTGTCTTCTCCTTGAGCTTGATTTCTTCATTCTCAGCATGAGTAGACAATGAGACCTCTTGGGACTCTTTAACTTCTAAATCATTCTCCACCATAGCAAAAAAATTACTTGGACCTGTAGTCTCATCATGACTCACACTTTCCCCCTTTAGCTTCTATGTTTTTTTTATAAGGTAAGGTGGCAAACCAGGGGCCAAACCCTTTACAACCAAAAAAGACAAAAAGACAAACAAACAAAATATGCCTTCAGAGAGATGACGACACTAGCTGAGAAACAATAGACACAAAAAAAAACACAAGAAACAGAAAGACCAGAGTCAGAGAGGACTCCCCTTACATAACTATTGATTTGATAAGATCATTATGTTTCTCAGTATTCTCTGCATTGTTAACATGCCCAATATTACCCACCTCTTCTAGCATAGACATGTTTAGCAGAATTTTAGAGTCCTTTGGCAAAAATCTGCTCCAGCCTCTGAATACGGTCCTTCAAGGCCCCAATTTTAGCTTTCTAATCAGTCTCATTCTCAGTATCCTCACTAGCTTCCTCGACATACATTTTCCCTTCATTGTCAGTAGTTCCCATAGTGTTAGCACCATGATCCTTAGTAACCTCAAAATCCCTAGTATCCTGCTTCCCTCCAATGTCTTCCAAAATTTCTTTGATTTCTAACTCTTTAAACTCTTCCTCCTGGGTTGCTTCTTCCAAATCACTTTCTAAGTAATCAATTAGTTTGGCCTTTAGGGTGGGTTTACCAATAATCTACCCTAACCTTCACACTCTGGAGGAGAATCCTTCCTTATTAATTTTGGAAGGCTTGTGAGATTTACCACCTTGGCCCCCCATGGCCCTACCTAAATTTTTGTGGGTCCCCTCCGTGGTCTCTTTAATATTCTCTTCCTCTTCATCAACCTTTCTCTTCTTACCCTTCTTGCTTGCAAAGGAGATGGGGGTATCAATAGGGGTCTCTTCAAGGGTGGAGAAAGAAACATCTTTGGTTTTGGTAGGACCAGGGGAAAAATAAGACTCATCAATAGCATCATAGGACACTAGGTTGGAAGGAATGTCTCCACTATCAACTCTGATAGTCTTGGATGGCTCAAGGGCATGGTGAAAGTTGTATAAATAGAAAATTAGCCCCTGGTGTATGGGAATAGGGTTCATATCTAGATTTGGAGCCATTTTAGCTCTCACCCTCAAAACAGAGTGTTCCAAAGAGGAGAGTAGGTAAAAAGGAAAGCTAATAATAACATTGTGCCTGAAGTGATTTAACAAAGGAAGGTGGTAATTATAGAACCTAGTAAATTACCATTCGAGTGTGAATTACTTCATGAGAATGAAGCACACTCCATCCCATGGCTCCAAAATTTTAGCATGCTCAAACCCTCCTTGATACGGGATGAGTTCTTCTCCCTCACCCAAAAATAGTTTATGACTAGCCATATCCATAATTTTGGTTTTCCTTTGAAGTTTTATAACCTGCATGGTCATTCTTGTGGCCATAAAAATCACCTTTTTGGATATTTCAAAACTAATTCCACTCACTATGACCCACCTATTTAACCAGGATCTCGAAAACTGCTCAGACAAGTTTTTGTCATAACCATTAAGCCTTTCCAGATATGGGCTGATACCCCCTTCTTTACAATAATGCCAAACTAGTGGAATATCTTTGAATTCACAACAAGAGATAGGTTTAGTTTGAATACGGTCTCCCCCATTCTATATTTATAGACCCAAACTATGGAGTTCCTAAATTCTACCTTTAGCTTTGAACTGGTTCCTAACCCTTGTTTCTGTTTATGCAGAGTGTAGATGTGATAGCTCATTTTATGAAATACCCTACAAAGATGACATTGTATACTCCCATGGTTGAAAATTATTTTCCCTTGATTTTCATGATGAGACTTGCATCCCTCAACCTCATGATATAATGAATTATGAATGATTACCAAAAAAGTACAAAGGTTATCAAGTTTTGAGATCCCTGATGGCCCTCTCCACATGGACCGCCTCTGAGAGCTATCCTTGTCATCAGTGCACCTCATTCTTGACAAGTCATCTCTTTTTGAATAATCTTCCTAATGTTTAAGGGAATATGAACACCTTATCGCCACAGCCTCCAACCTAAAAATTGCTGACCAAGGTTCGCACAAGCATCAGTGACCTTGTTTCCTTCTCTGTAGGTATGGGAAATCTCAACTTCAAAAAACTTTTGAAAAAGAAATTGGATATCAGTAATGATGTATTTTAGCTTGATTCCCATATTTTATGCTTTATTAATGGCATCTATGACCATTTTAGAGTCTCCTTGTATATTCAAGTTCCTTATTCCTAGGGATATAGCTAACTTTAGCCCCCATAGTAAAGCCATTGCTTCAACATAGTTATTGCTCTAGCATCCAATTCCACTAGCATAGATAGCAGACATCCATCCTTTATCATTCATTATAATTCCTCCTCCACTAGCTTTACCATCCAACTTGGATGCCCCATCAAAGTTGAGTTTCATCCAGTTAGGATTTAGGCGGATCTATTTAGTATTTAATCTCTATAGCATTTTGGAGTTATTATACCCAAGGATCTAGCTTAAAACCCTCCATTTGGATGCAATTTGGTTTTCAATTTGAGATAGGGGTTTCTCTGCTACATGAATATGAGCTATTTTGACACTTTCCATGATGGTCTTAGGAAAGGAGTTAAACACCTGAGAAGAATTTCTAGCAGTGTCCCTAAAAATTTTGTGGTTGCACTCTTTCCATAAAATCCAGCTCAAACATGGTAGAGTTTACTTCCATAATTCCATAAGCTAGGGATGTGTGAAGGTTGGATTCCAACCGAGAATTACTTCTTTAAGGTCAGAATTATAGACCCATTCAATACCAAAGTTGTTAAGTATTGTGCCCCATAATTCTTAGGCAAAATCACCATGGATAAAGAGGTGTGAAACTGATTCCTCT
Source organism: Torreya grandis (assembly GCA_037957365.1). Classification (NCBI taxonomy): domain Eukaryota; kingdom Viridiplantae; phylum Streptophyta; class Pinopsida; order Cupressales; family Taxaceae; genus Torreya; species Torreya grandis. The sequence goes on along the minus strand of JARHVA010004238.1, from coordinate 71,077 downwards.
TTTGAACCACACAAGAAACATATGTTAACCAGTGTAAACCCTCTCTTTTGAAGGTTATCCTGAGTTAGGATTTTGTTATGAGCAATAGCCCACCAGAACATGTTAATTTATGGAATAAGTTTATGATTCCAAACCTTTTTCCATACATCTTTATTCTAAGCTTCAGGAATGAGTAAATGGTAAGTAGATTTGATAGAGAATGATCCATTCTTATCTGGCCACCAGTATTGTTCATCCTCCTAGGGGAAGAGAGGGATTCTGATCTCTTGAATGCATTGCTAGATCTCCCAAACTCTAGGGAAAAGCTCAGGCTATTGATCACAATAGTCTAATAGATTTTTCTAGCTCCTCATCCCATTGTTATTTTCCATATAATCATTGACCCTATCTCTAAAAAATTGGGTAGCCAAGTCAGCAATCTCTCCATAGTTTCCCTTTGTGATGAGAGCCTTATCCTTTAACCAGATATCATCCCAAAATTTAATATGCCAACCATTTCCAAGTTTCCATCTAATTCCCTATTTAAGAAGGCTTCTACTTTTTAGCATTTTATTCCATATCATAGATCCCTGGGGTAATCCCATCTATTGAATAAAGTCAGAATCATCAATGCTATGCATGTATTTAGAATACATTATTTCCCCCCAATCATTGTTTTTATGGATTAGGTTCCAACTAACTTTTGAGAGAAGGGCTTTGTTCATGTTCTTGATAGACCTAATATTGAGTCCACCATGAGAGTTTGGAAGACACACTTTTTCCCATCTGACTAAAGACATTCTCTATTTGTCTTCCACTCTCATCCATAAAAATTTTCTTTGGATATGTTCTAGTTTCTCAGTAATATACATAGGAATTTTAAAAAGAGACAGGACAAGAGCTTGATTAAATCTACTTTGTCTTTTAGTCCTTTGCTTGTAGAACCTAAAAATGTGATCTCTTTGTTCACAATTGTAACACACCATATCTTTTACAAGAAACATATCTTGCCTTACCTTACTTGGACAAAAATTTGTAGTGTGTCCTATGTCATGACAAACAAAAGAACTCCCCTTTTTGAAGATGACTCACCTTGTTTAATCTTATGTGGATAATGGTTTTCAAAGTGTCCCATATTAAGATAGTTAAAGCACTTGATTCTATTCACATCTTTTGATTGATGACCCCCACCATAGTCCCTTGCAAATTAATTTTTAACAAGTCTCTTGTAGTCTCTATCCCTATGAGCAAATTGATTACATGTATAATAGTGACCATTGAATCTTGCATACCTCATAGAATTTGAATATTTTATTTGATTTATATTTACTCTACCAATGCCTTCATTCCTTGTCTATTGATTTTTCTTCAAAGTATGATTCTCCTAATTCACATTAGTCTTCATCTTGTCTTGAGTTATAGTCTTTTATTCTTCTTCACATCCAAGACTAGTTCTATCACTAGCATGATTTTTACCACTCAAAATATTATCTAGATCACATGAGATCTTTTCAAATTTCATAAATGTCTTCACTTTACAAGATATCTTTATAGCTTATATTTCAAAGATTCATTTTTAGAAACATACCTTGCACATTCATCTTCTTTAGCCTTTAGGCTTGTAGACATGACTTCTAATTGACAACTTAGATGTTTGATCATATCTTCATGTCCTTGGCATATTCATCCATCATTTCCTCATATACACTAAATTTTTCCTCAAATCTATTGTGTTTATATTTCATCTTCGTATTGATCTTCTTCTCAATATTTAGTTCTTCACAAGCACTAGTTAATGCAGTCTCATAGTCCACCTCATTTTCATCATCATCTAAATCATTCTAAGTAGACCCATTTTAATGTGTGAAATTTCCTTCCTTAGCCATGAATAGAGATTCATCTTTAGTAGAAAAATTATCTGCATGATTATATTTTGAGTCACTATCTTCACTCTCATCTAATGAGTTGAAATCTTCTTTGGTGTAAAGACTCTTCTTGTTCTTGAAGGATCTCTTCTTGTTGTTATACTTTTTGAATCCTTTCTTCTTATATGTATTTTTGTCTTAATATTCTCCTTCATCATGATCTTCATCATATTTATTCTCATGCTTATGAGGGAACTTCCAAGAAAAATGTCTTATCTCTCTATAGTTGAAACATTTGAAGGGTAGTTTACCCTTATACTTCCTTGAGCCAGTGTTAAATTTCCTAGTAATCAAAGTAATTAGTTCATCATCATCAATGTCATATATGTATTCCTATTTAGATTTACTAAATTGTAAATTATTCTTAGGCTTCATCTCTATCTTGAATACAACTTCCTTCTTTGGTGGTATATCATCATTCTTCCTTATCTCATAGGCAGTAAGGGTGACATGAAATTTATCCATCTTCAACTGAGTAAGTTCATGCCTCTCTTATATAGAAGATAATTTTGGATAAAACTTTGGGGATAGATAACTTCATACCTTTTAGACAATATTAGTCTCTTCAATATTCTCTCCAAGACCTCTAATGATGTTCACAATCTCATCAACTCTTTATGAAAATGATGCCATAGAATCTTCTTTGTTCATCTTGAGACTTTCAAATTGCCTTATGTGAGTCTACAACTTAGCAAGATTAACCTTTGAATCTCATTCAAAATAGTCTTCAATTCATCCCATATTTCCTTGGTATTTGTGTAATGAATTAATTTGGTGAACTTAGTTTCTACAAGACCACAAGTGATGGCATTCAATGCCTTAGAGTTTTTCTCAAATAGCTTCTTGTCTGCAACACTAGATGGAGGAATAATAAGAGTAGAATAACCATCTAGAATAGATTTTCATACGTCAAACCCTACATACATAATGTAGCTATTCATCTTATCACTCTAAAAACCATAATTGGATCCATTGAACATTGGTGCTTTCTTAGTAGAGAAACCACCTTGTACATTCTAACTTGCCATTGTACCTTGGATCACCTTCAAGATATCAAGATTTTAACAAAAGACCTCACTCTGATACCAATTATTTGAGATATAGTCACCAAGAGGGGGAGTGAATCAATGATCCCAAATAATATAAACTTTAACTCTGTTCTTTACAATTACTTAACTAGTTACCATAAGCATTCATGAAGCATACATATCATTCAAAGAAATAATCATGAGAGACAATGCAAGATCAGTCACATAACACATGACATACATGGGAAAACCTCTTTGGGAATAAAACCCACTAGAAACTATAATTGGACTACTTATTATATAAAAGTAACCAATTTAGACCATCTATAACTAATCAAATAAATACAATCCCTATTTATTGAGACACCAATCCTATAAAGTGCTACCACACCTATCTAGCTGAGCTGCAACAATAACTAGACCTTTTAGAAAGTTTTGCCTTGTAAGGAGGATACAAGCACCTTAGATATTGAGCTACCAAAATAATACCTATGAAACACTTCCACCTTTAAATTGATGTCAACAACACTTGATGATGGACCTCAACTTATCTCTCTTCACCTTGATGACACTCAAACTATAAGAGCACTATTATACCTATAAAATTATGAACAAAAATTCATTCAAATAGTCCTCAAACTGATCTAATCTTTATCTCATCCTTGGATCAATCTACCCTTCCTTCATTCCCCAACACACACATAGGTATCTCTCAATTTTCTCCTTAGTCTCTCACACACATGTCTAGAACCCATCATCTTCGGTTCTACTATTTATAGATCAATCTTGATTAACACCATCTTGGTCAGCCATTAGACATGTATTAACCCTTAATACATCTATCATATGAAGATAAGGATAAATATAATCTTCATTTGTTGTCCATATCATTTATGGTTCACCCTTAGGTCGCTACACCTTTCAAATAAGGCACTTATAGCTCTTTTAGGTCTCATAGAGACCTATTCACCCATTAGCACTTCCTCGAGAAAAACATGAGCACAAGACCACTTATAATTAAATATTTCCACTCTTTATGTCCTCTAGGACATCCTAAAATGATCATATTCAACTTATCTTACCTTTGTGTCTACTCAAACAACTTAAATAGAGACCTTATGCACATAGTCACCATGAATGAACACACCATCAAATTCTTAAGCATTATTCATAATTGAGATAGATTGATCACACTTCCATAATCCACAAAAAGAATCCTCATGGAGTCTACAATAATCCTAAATAGGTAATCCATTGTGAGACATCAAAACAACATAAAATACAAGCTCAAACATCCTTCTCAGGTCACTTGTAGAACATAGTCGAACATATAGTCAACTTTGGATCATCATAACTATGTCTTTATTCAATTTTATATCTTCAAGTCCATATTTATAGATGTGACTTGAATTTATATACCACTTTTATTTTTAATACAATAGAAAATTTATTTTCTATCAAAATTTATGGTTCAAAAACTAGACACTAGTCTTTCCTTCATAAATTCAAATATTCAAATGTAAATGATCATAGTTAACCTTAAAACATAATGTTTGAATCTCATGGAATCTTAGCTAAATATCAATCTCACACCATTGATATTTTATAATATTTAACACATATAATGCCAAATATAAATGTTAAACATATGTCACTTTGACCTCATCTCATTCTATCTAGGAACTTTGACTTCATGCACTCTGTTGATCTCGACAGATCAACCAGGGCCTTATCGATCAACTCTCACCATTGATAAAACAATATGAATTCCCTCTCATCATTTGATCATTATTATATAACTTTGCTCAGATGTTAAATATCATACACCTATCCTCATCTTGCTACTTCTTGATTCCTTAGAGCACTCATGCACCATCGATCTTGTTCAAGATTTAAAACTTCCAAAAATCACTATGTAAATCTTATCAATATGCATGAGTATCCATTTTTTAACCTAACTAACTTCTTTTATGCTTACCCATATGATCTCAAATTTGGACCAGATAAACATAGGAGAATCTAACCATATGACATATTGTTCCTAAAACTCTCATGCATGCCAAATACAATACCATTAAAGTGATTTCTAATAAACTTCTATCATAGATCCAACCATGTCTAAATATGCCCAAGAGGCTAAATTAGATCATCCATAACTTTTTTTCCACTTCAGTGCATTATCTAAACTTTAGCACAAATGATTTATGCTCAAAATTGAACAAACCCATATAATTAGATCTTCTTGACACCTTTACATGTGTAAGTTATAAAACTATCAAGTGCTCACTTAGATAATTTTTACACACTAAAAAATTGGCTAAGTATGGAAAAACATAGTCAATCTACCTTAGAACCCAACTTTACAAAAACATAACTTCTAACGTGCTACATTGCATGATCTAGAAAATAGCACAAATAAACTAGGTTAAAAAATCAATAAACCCATATGATCAACTTCACATAAAATGTCCACATATGTGAGATATTATATAATAAAACTAGTTATTTGACTATTTATAGGCATATTGCAAATTTGGATTTGTATGGGAAAATAGTGAAATCTATCTTAAAAGCCAAGTTTGCACCCTCATATCCTTGACTGCATTTTGATGCATGACTTGAGATCTTATGCTTAGCAACTAGTGACTATAGTGATCACAACCATATGACCAACTCTCTTTGACTCCTTCCCATGTGGTAATGGTGACATCATCAAACTACCTACTCAACTTTTCTGCCACTAGACCCAAAGTGTCTAGATGAGAACTATGATCAACCAGATGAATTCTACTTATGTGCATAAGATCTCAAATCATGTATCACATCTTATAATACCAATTTCACATGATCAAGCCTCCATATTTATCCCTGATCCTCTCAATCTATGTTAATATTGAGGATCAACCATCCATTTATAAAGCACATTAGAATAAGCACAAAGCACACTTTGTCATACAAGAACAAGCACATTGCACACTTTGTCATTATCACTTAGGATATCAAAGCACTTCATCCACTCACTAGAGTGTCTCCATGACATCAACATGATAACTCTCCAATAAATGGAAATTAATTATGCATTAGCGGTTGGGTTTTTATCGTAACATTCTAGGTTACATTGGGGATTAGGTTAAAACCTAGGTAGACAAGTCTAAGACTGAGTGGAGTTAAGGATTGAAATCAAGGGTAAAATTACTTATCCACATTTATTAACTCTTTGTAATTCAAGGGTAAGTATCAATGTTGATATCCCTACACTAAAACACAATAGTTATGGAATCTAGTGCATTTTCATACATTTCAAGGGCCAATGGCTCATTATGATGACAGGAAAACTCCAATCTATATAAATCTTTCCAAACCTAGTTTTTAATGCTTAGATTATCTCATTGGGATCTCATTTCATGCTAGTAGAGTGTTGATAGATAATAATTGCATGGGTAAATTGGCCAAATTGGGATAATAAGGTATCTAGACATTATGTCTAAGTTATAATTGACCCTTCTAGAATATTTAGAAACTATTCATAGGATGCTTCTTATAAATTGAAATGGAAAAATATGCAAGCCACATCCTCATAACTGACATTAAAAATCCATAGGGTGGGTTTGAAATGTATTACATGTTATTCCATAGTCCTTCCTCTTGAGAGGGATAAATAAGGGATATATTTTTCTAGGTTTTTAGGAAAATCATGCACTGCTCCAATGACATTGATAGCTAAGATAGTTAACCAAGTTGAGGTTTGAGGTAGGGGTTTGGGCTGAAGTTGAGGTTTAAGAGGTGGATTCTAGAGATGGGCCATCAAAACTATTATAAGATGAGGTTATATTCATAGGTATGATGATTCTACCTTGGGTCTTCTAGAAATAACCCTATCAGACCCAACCTTTCTATGGATCTCTAAAGGTGGTTGCAATAGGTTATTTTATGAGGTTGACCTCGTTAGTCATCTTGGTGCATCTAGTTTAACTCAAGTGATCTTACTTCTTAGGATAGAAGTAGAGGATGGAGGCCATCCTTCTAGTGAAAATTTAAAACATCTTTTTATGTAGTTTTTATACACACCCCTTACATTTATATGAGGTTGTCTCTAACATTTTAGGATTAGTGAACAAACTCACTCCAAGGCATGAGTTGCAAGGTATTTGGTTTTATAACAACCTATTAACATAATAATGGTTAGTGACACAATTTATTTTACCATGGGTGAACTTGCTATGAGTGGGCCTAGATCTAACTGAAGTGGATGGAAGGATGATGATTATAAATGAATTTAAAGAAACTATGAAAAGAGAGAAGAATAAGGTATAAAAGAGAGCTTGCAGAAAATCTAGGGATAATGCCTTTTAAGACTAGTATTTGAACTTAAATAGGTCAAGGAATCTAAACCAATACTTGTTGAAATATGTGGTAGCACATAAAAAATTAAATGTAATGACTAATCAAAGGAAACCAAAACATAGTATACTTAAACATGTATAAATTAAAGGTTGCCTAATTACTAGATTATTGTTATACATCTGCAAGAGGATTATGACAAGCATGCAGAATATTTACAATTTAGTTATAGATAAAAATGAAATATTGTATTTAAACTAGATACCACATAAATAATTAAATAACTAATATACCATAATGATGGAGAGTCTCAATAAATCCATAGAATTAGACAACAATGAATATTTTCACATACAGATCAAATCAAGTAGAACTTATTTGAATTTTCTATTAACCTGAATAGACAAAATTCTCTCCCATTGAGATCAGGAGGTTACATGTATTTATAAGCTTGGTATGGGGAAGGCCTCATCTCTTTAATCTTCACATAAAAAAACTAGTTTAAAAATATAACCTTTCATTTAAAAAAAATACTCATAATAGACTTCCAAACTAGAAATACAAGATATATGTACAATAAATAAATTGGGAACTAAAGTCCCACCTTGGTTATAGACTTGTAGATACATAATCATTTTAAAATTAAAGTGTTGATGTAGTGGTATTAACTATAAGTGTCAATGGAGATATGACATCTAAAACTATGAAAAAGACTAAGAGATTTGTGAAGATGTGAGGGGGGGGGGTGTAGTAACAACCATTTGTGTTCATGGAAATAACCCATAAGATACTTATTTATCCTTTATATCTTTACCCAATGTATAATCTACATCAAATTAGTTATCTATGATTTAAAAATTTAGTAATGAAGACTTCAAAATTATGACTGCCTCAGTCATTAATCTTTCTTGCTCTACCTCTAAGATTTTGAATTCAACTACCAAAGCCTCTACTCTCATCACTTTATATTTAGAAAAACTAACAAAATATAATACCTATTCACTAGTTTTATACATAGTACCTTTCACTTCTTGTCTAAATTTTTTTATCATCTGAGTGGTTAAGGTTATCAAAATTGGGTATGTTGACCAGCTACCCTACTTGGGTGATTACCCTAGTTACCCTCATATCTCTCAAAATTTGTAGTGCTTCACTTTCATTACTAGTGAAGAGACCCAAAAAATTAATTAATTTATGTCATTTTATGGAGGCATCCATCTTAGAAATCACATGATTTAAACACAAAAAAGCATTCATGTTAGTCATGAGATTGATTTGATCAAAAGCACTAAACTAGGAAATTTAATCTTCATTATTTATCCTTAATATTATTCCACAATGTGACAATATCTACTATGTGGGCTTGACTTCCTCCAATGAACACTCTAAAATTGAAAAAAAATGTTTTACAAATTTGTAGCTACAATCTGCATATCAATAATTACTTTTTGAAGATCCTATGTAATCTACATTTGCTTCCAATTTTTAAAGGCTTCCTTAGTACTCAATTCCATTTCCTTCATTACCACCCTAGTGGAATCCATAAAAGCATTAAAATCATTAGTATATTCAGTAGGGTCATTGGGATTTATTTTGGATTTCTTGGCTAAAGAGAACAAGTTTTAAATTTATTCAAATTGCACCTCGCCTTTTGTTCTTATGTTGACCATCTTCATCTTCCTCACTATTTGAATAATCCCACTTTCCTTATATAACTGATTGGAGACTATGGGTAGCTTTGTTAAAACCAATTTTACCTTTCATCTCTGATATTATACATTTCCCTCACCTGTTGAGGAATTATAAGTTATCATGTTTATTCTTCCTAACAAAGTTCTAAAGATGTAAAAGGTGGAGAGATCATTGGAAGGGATGTGATCATAGTGGTTATCATAGATACACTTATTTGAATGGGGATTTGGTGAATATTACATCCAACCACTTCCCATTAGGAGGTTTCTTTCATTGGTGTTACCTTAGCTAAAATCCTAGTTAAACCTAGGGTTATTTCCATTGTCATATCTACTTTTGGCATAACTAATGGATAGGGCATGGGAATCTATATTTGGGTTAACTTTTTCTTGGGAGATGGTGGCTCATTAAAAATAGAAAATATAACTAGAATCTCAAAATGAACTATCCTACAAGTCCTTATTAGTTGTGGAAAAGAAAAAATACATGAATCCATACTAGTACTAATAGATTTGGATGATATAGCCCTAATCATTACTAAAGGTAAACTTACAGCTGAAATTTCAACATTAAGAATTGAATAAAAAATAGAAGAGACCACCCCATCAATTTTTTGACTTTATTATTGTGTGAGGCCAATTAAGATGTCTCCTCCTTCATGCTCACACAGACTCAAAGATTTATATTTTTATAGCTCAACATCTTCATTATCTGGTTGTGCCATGCCCATGTCTTGGTCTTTTTCCTCTGAAGGGTAATCAACCAAAGAAATGACTTGTTCTAGTTCTTATTTTCCCAACTCCATTGTAGTATTCACATCCTTTTCCTCCTCCTTAGTAGATTATTTTGTAATAGGAAGACCAAGTAATGGCCTCTATTCTATTTTTGTATCCTAGGAGGGAGTAGGGGAGTCCTTATTCTTATTTTGGTAGGTAAAGATGGATGGAGTGGAAGGTGGATGATATGGTATAAGGTTTATGGGAATAACTATGGTGGGAAGTGGAGTTGAAGGTGATGAAGTGGAAGGTGTGAAAGGCATGTGGATTAATTAAGGGGACTTATGAGATCAGGGAGAATTATAGGTTGTTGGAATTGAAGTAAAATCCATGTATAGGAATTTGAGAAGGCTTACTTGGGTGACTGTGGTAAGGGGAGGCAAAGGAATCAACACAAAATTGTTATTCTTTTGTTTAAATGAGGAAACAATTAGACTCTTCCTTATGTTTGTTATGCCCAAGACCTATACATATTAATCCATTAAATTATAAGTGACTTTAGGACCAATAAGTCATCTTAAAATCACCCTTATAAGCTAAGGATTTGACTCCCTCTAACTACTAGTTTGATCTGGTGGCTAAGAGCCTTATGGTGGAGATGGAGGTTATTACCAACTCCATGCATTTCAGGATTATATTGTAAGGATTGGGTAAGTATCATATACACTAACTTTTCTTTAATTTTATCCATACTTCTAAATCAACCAAGCCATTTATGAAAATTTTATGATGATCATATGCCAGGTGATTATAGGAGATAGGAACTTTTTTATTTTCTAGGATAGTTTTGATATACCCCCTTATTTTCTTCCTAGGGTCCCATTATGTGAAAGGTGCAAGCTATATGTTATACTATGTTCTAACCTTACCATTTGAAATTAAATGTGACCTAGTCACATATTGATACTGTCCAATGATGAAAGGAGTCTTAAATTAGTAAGCCAAATGTCTCTAACCTAATTATTCATCAATATTATTGAAGACTTTATAGGCTATTTCCTATTCTAAAATATGAACTAGAACATTATGAGGTAATATTATAGAATTAGTCCTGGTACCCTTTACTTAGATGATGGTTACATCTGGATATAACCAATAATATCTCATTTTTCTAAGGCTTTGTGTTATGCTTTTTTATGGTCTAGGCATTTCAGACCCTACACTGCTTGGTATATATGAGGATATACCTCATTTTTTATCCTTATAATTTTGTTCTTATACTTATGAATTAATATAAAATAAAAATCCTTTCCAACTCTATTTCCCAAATATTTACCTCAGGGTTGCCATTCCTGACCATAAGGCTTGTAAATAGTGACCATTACCACATCTAGCTAGTGAGACATCATGTATAAATTGTGATCCTTTAGCCTCAAATCAAGGTAAAGTATCTATGAATTTATTCATGCACTTATTATCTCCCTTATTACTTCCAAGTTGTTAGTTATCAGGAGTGTATCTAATAGTGGAACCCATTTAACCTGAACATAGGCAATACTTGGGAAATCATATAGCCTATTTAACAATTCCATTATTATTGAAACTCCAAGTCTAAATTTAACGATGAAATTAGAGGATATTTCCCTCTTTGTATTTATCCTCTAACCCTTTTCAATCCATTATTTTAACTTTTTGTCTACAGTGGTATGCTCAAGCCAAACATTGATCAAGACTTGATTGTAGGTGGTCTTAGGATAGGAGAACCTAATATATATTTAAAATTCCCTACCCAAGATATAAGAAGAGGAATTATTAACTTTACTTACGTATAAAATATCCCCAATAGTGGTTGTATTAACAAATAATACTTTTAAGAGGTCAATATATGGCATTACCTCATGTTTAGCTACTGCCTAGTGGAGACCTTGCTCTTTGATTGACATCAAATCATCTATGTATTAGTTGGAATATAGAGAGAGTTTGTATTTATAATAATATGATTGGATTGATTTGACCTCTTCTCAAAGCACTGATTAATGTGGGAAATTGAATTTTAGGGCACTCTTCTCAAATAATGTATCTTTGTATTCAATCAATCTTGAAAATGAGTATGGTGAGGAGACTAAGGGATTACCTTATTTTAATGAAGATGTCATTGGTTTCCTTTATGTCACTATAATTCCTTATGTGTCCTAGACTAATTCATTTTATACTTACTAGCTGAAGAAAAATTAGGGTTCACTTGATGCTAAGAATATTGATAATGCATTTATTTAATTGAAAGATAAATTGTAAAATGAATCCTAATTTTTAAATGTTATATATATATATATATATATATATATATATATATATATATATATATATATATATCACTCATAAAATTGAGTATTGAATGTATTCATGTGCCTTCAATGTAGATAAATAAATTATAATTTTATTTACCATTTTAGTTTGAATATGCTAGTTAGTTCTATTAAGTTACCTTACTTACCAAATGGTAATCGATCATTAATTATCTATATCTAGTCATTAATTTTAAGACAATCATCAGTCATTCATTTACTTGATTATTTTCCATGATATCAATCATTATATTTATGTTTTGGCATGTATTTACTAGATATTGTCACTTGTCAATTCCTTATTAACTTGGCCCTTTAAATCTCTTCATTGTGTTGGGTAGGTCCTATAGAAGCGAGTTAACATGATCAAGCCATGTGGCCTGATCTTAGAGCACTAGAAGCATAGAAGCTTAGAGCATTAGACTAGTATTATTTTTTGTGAAGAATATTCTATTATTGTGAATCATCATAATCAAGACACATGTAATGATCTCAGGATCTAGGACACATGAGAGTTTCAAACCATTGGATTGAAGACCAAATAACTACTTAACTTTCATATGGACATGGATTACTATGAATGTGCCAAACATAAATCTCTCAAAACCCAAAAATATCAAAAGCTTGAAATGTTGGGACCATTGTATTAAAGACCAAATAACCACTAAATCTTCCCATGGATGTGGATTACCATGAATGTGCCATGTAGAATAATCTCAAAAGCCTAGAAACTTGGGAGATCAAAAACATTAACACACGAGAACACAAAATTATTAAATTTGTTGATAAATAGATGAATTTTTCATGTTTATATTTCAAAATGAATAATCCATGTGGTGATTTTATAGAGCTTAGGAGACTGAGGAGTTCAAAAGACTTAAACTTCTCATAATGCAAAAAACTTTTAAATTTTTTTAGCTCAAAAGATTTAGAAAATTTTCAATCATTCAATGCTCTTATAATGATACAAGAGTGGCATCTATCATAACTATGTGGAATATTCAATGTGGGCTTGATTGGAGGAAATTAATGGTCTTTGATTGTTAATATTGTAATCCAAAATATGTATTCTAGGACATAAAAGTATTAGTTCCGTTATTTCACAAATCCAAACATCATATCAAAGTAAAATTCATGAAAAATCCAAGGTTCAAAATGACTTAAGATACTAGTTTAATATTATATTTTTACAATTTAAACTTGGACAATGCTGGATTTTCTTGAAATAACCCTAGATGATAAATGCATTATATCCTATTCATAGACCTTTAGGCTCATAAATCCATAAATAAAAGTTTTAAAATAATGGGTCCATATTTTAAAATTTTAAAAATGGGTTGTGTGTGTTAAGGCATAGTAGATCCCTCCTTACCATTTTTACCAAGAACTTCTTGCATGAGATCTCATCCAAAGGGAAGATAGACCCAAAAGACAACCTGATGTCAAGCATCTGTCTTGACCTAAAAATAGATGAAATAAATACACATAAATCCTATTTTAAAAAATTAAAATCAAGATTAGCTAGCACTTCCAATTTAATCTAAAAACCATAAGAATAACCCCATTTAGAAGCCCTTTAAGTGTCATTACACTTATGATAACTATAAGAACCTCCCAATAGAACTAACAAATATGAACTATTAAAATAGAAGAGATGACCAACAAAGAACCCCATAGGACCTGAACCCAAAAAGGACCCAAGAGCATGGTAACAATAGAGATCCATTGAACACCCTAAGTGAATCAAATGGAATCACCCCACATGGAACCTCATTACCCAATGGCAAGAATCATTCCAAATGAAAACTAGTCATTGGATTAGCTCCTAAAAAAGAGATAATAATTAAAATTTAAAAATCAAGGATCAAAAACCCAAAAGGGTACTTCCTGGTGACATAATCACACACATCATCAATCATCCATATTGAGGCATTTATGTTTGAATCTCATCAATTGGTATGATGCTTAGTCAAGGACCAATATCCTTTTTAAAAATTTACATAAGGGACAATCATGGATCAAGATCTTCCTTTGAAAAATATTCTTAACAAATTTAAGACTTAATAATAAAGTAGGCCATCATTATTTATTATAGAATATGAAAAGTGAGCTCACTCACTTTAAAATTGGGTTTGAATAGCACCAATCTAAAAAAAAGGTGAACCCCTCTCTCCAAGAATAGGATTGAAAATTAAGACAATGAATTCTTTCCTTGTTCCCATTATCAGTACTTGTTGATGTGTTGTCAATAATGTATCCAAGGTGGCCAAGAGTGTTCATGAGGTGTCAATTATTCTATAAGATCAATGATAAAGTGTGCCTTAGTGATCATGCATGGACCTTACAATGTTTTCTTGGTTAGGCAAGATGATGGATGTTGATGATGTGTTGACCATGTTTGAGGGGTCATTTGGGGTGTAAGGAGTGATTTATGCACTTTTGAAAGTTTAAGAAATCTATCTGAGTAGTATTTTGAAGGTCTAGGTTATCTTAGTAATCTTGGCAGAGTTTCCTAAGTAAGCAGATTGATGGCATCAACATTTACACATGTGAAGGTATCAGAAGAAAGTGGTTACATGGGCCTATTTAGTTTTGTGCCTAGAACATGTGTTTTAAATTTTAGACCTTGAAATGATGCCTATAATAAGTGATGATAGTGCAAAGTTACTCTCCCAAGCTGATTTCATCATTTTCCATAGTCAAATTTGCATTTTTTAGTGACCGTTGGAATTCAAATATTTGAATTTACAAAGGAAAACTAGTCTACAATGTTTTGCCTATAACTTTTGATGAATGATACATGTGATGATGGAGTAAAAAAAAGTTTTATCTAACTTCAAGAGAAATCTAGGAAAATTGATTTAGAGGTTTGATTGGTCATGTAATTACATTTATTATAGTTCAAAGTTGATTGATGGTTTGACTTTCTTCTGCAAGTGAATCAAGAAGGATGTTTGAGTTTTTATTAATGGTGTTTGGATGTTTCATAGTGAATTATCTATTAGATAATTTTTTATACTCCCTAAGGATCATCTATATGGATTTTGGAGGTTTGACCAATCCATAATTAGTATGAACCATTGTTTAGAAGTTGATTCTTTATTTGTTCATGATGTTTTCATGTACAAGGTAAATGATTGATAGAATTTGCATATGTAGATGTGTGTAGTGATGAATGTAATCACTTGAGGATGTCTTAGGGGTCATGTTGCATGGAAATATGTGCTTTAAAGTGATTTTGTGTTTCTATTTTTGCTCAGTGAAGTGTTAAAAGGATGAATAGGTCTCCATGGACCTAAAAGGGCTACTTAGGCCTAATTGAAAGGTGTTACTACTTAAGGATGATCTATCAAATCTATGGTCGACCTATGAATGTGGTGTTGATTTTTTTTCTAATTGGGATAAAATAATTAAGGGTTAATGAATGTCTTGTGAAAGACCAAGAAGGTGGTGATCATGTAGACTCTATAAAGAAAAAAATCAAAGATGAATATTTCTAGAGTGAATGTGTAAAGAAAAGAGAATTGTGAGTATGCTTGGTGGATGTATTGAAGAGAATAGTATTGTGAGGGATATGTGTGTGATATAGTGGTCATGTTTTTGATGTTGTAACAGTTTTTTTAGGGTTTATGATTGAGGATGAGCAAAAAGGTGTAGAGAATCCAAAATGTTGTTTTGAATGCATTGCTTATGTGTGAAGGATTGAGAAAGTGTGAAGGGTTGAAGAGTGTTGTTATTCATTTTTTATCCATCATATTGAAATAAAATTAGAGTTATAGAGGTGTTGATATCATAATGTGTTGTGTGGGTACTCAACATCTACGGCAAGTAAGTGCTTGCCCATGCTTAAGGGTTAGTGTTCCTTATGAAGTGGGTGCTTCACTAGAGTCTTGTTAGATAGTTGTCAATGATGTCATGGTAATGTCATGAACATGTCCAAGTGAGTGGATGAATTTCCTTGATAGTATAATTGATAATGACAAAGTGTGCAATATACTTATCCTAGTATGCTTGAAGTAGGCTTGGTTAATCTTCAAAGTTTGTCTATTTAGAGATGATTAGGGATGATTTTAAAGTATTAAACATGTGAAATGGGTCCTATTGGAAGTAAATAATGATTTTATTTCTATTTTTCATGAGTGGATTTCATCTAGTTGATCATTTTTTTCATCTAGACAATTTGGGTCTAGTGGTAGAAAATATGAGTAGGTAGTTTGTTGACATCACCATTACCACATGTAGATCATTCAAGGGGATTTGGTTATATTGTTTTGATCACATTTATGCCTAGTTACTATGGACTAAATTATAGGTCATGAAAAAAAGTGAAATATAAGATATGCAAGTACCAATTTGGGCACTGAGGCACTTTGACAATGTTTTCCCATACTTAGCCAAATTTGCAATGTGGCAAGAAACATTGAGTAGCCATTTTGATGGTGTTATATTTCATACACATGAAGGTGTTAGGAGAAAATGATAATATGGGATTATAAATTTTTTTCATAGCTTATATGTGATATGTGATGAAGTGCATAAAAAGATATGCTTGTGTAAAGTTGGCCTTCCAAATAGTTCTTGACATAGTTGGTTCTGTGGTAGAAAATTTTGAGTGAGCATATTAATGGAGTTATATCTCTAATGTGTGAAGGTTTCAAGATAAGTTTAACACATGGTTGGATTTACATATGAACAAATATCATTTGGATCAAATTTAAGAACATGTGAATAAGTGAGGTAAAAGATATGACTATGCAAAGTTGGCCTTTCAGGCAGATAACAATGGTCCCCATACTTAGTCTATTTTATATGATGTTAAAGATTAGGACAAAATGGAGATCAAATGAGTCAAATTATTCATTGGTTAATGAATTTAAAAGATCAAGCTCCTTATAAAAGGATCAATGAAGCATGTTTGTTCCCAGGTGTTAGGAAGCAACAAGATGAGGACAAGTGTTCTAAGTTCAACATTGAAGAGATGTAAATATAATGGTTATTATAAGATATAATTATTAGTTTTTGTTCACACACACACACACACACACACACACACACACACACACACACACACACACCCACCCACCCACCCACACACACACACACACACACACACACACACACACACACACACACACACACACACACACAGGGTACATATTAAGTGAGATGATTTAAATGTGTCCAATTTTTAACATAGATAAAGACCAAGCTACGTATAGGAGATCAACGGAGTGCATTAAGTCAAATAGTCAAGATGAAGATCCAATGATGAGAGATGAAAGGTAAAGGTTGAGAAAATTCTAGGAAGATCATAAGTGCATGATTGATATATGTAGAGAGGACACAAGGTACAATAAAAGTGACCAAGGTTTAATTGTGACCATTTGGATTCAAATATTTGAATTTGTGAAGAAAAGACTAGTGTCTAGTTTTTGGGTCATAACTTTTGATCCAGGTAGAATTTGATAGTGAAGTAAAAATAAAATATGTAGAGGGATCTAGGGTGCATATATTAATATAAATTTTAAAATTTTAAAGTATGTATAGTCAAATATATTGAGATCTAAAGTTAACTATGTTTGACTATTTTCTGCAAGTGACCCAAGAAGGATATTTGAGCTTGTGTTATTATTTTTTGGATGTTTCATGATGAATTAGATATTGAAAGGTGTACTATAATTCATAAGTATATTTTATATGTATTTTTTAGGTTTGATTAATCTATATTGAATATGAATAATGATTAATAATTTGATTGTGTTTCTGTTCATAGTGTTCCTATGTACAAGGTCTATGTTTGAGTTGATTGACCATATGCATAGGTGAGCAGAGATGACTATGATCATTTGAGGAAATTAATTAGGTAATTTAGAGTGGACATATAAATTTTTTAGTGGTCTTATCTTATTATTTTTATCGATGGAGTGCTAAAGGAGTGAATGGGTCTCCATGAGACCTATATGGGCTATAAGGGCCTAATTGAAAGGTGTAATTGCATAAGGGTGACCCATAGATGATATGACTGACCTATGTGGATTGTGTTGAGCCTATATTTTTTTGTTAGAATAATTAAGAGATAAGGCATGCCTAATGGCTAACCAAGGTGTTGATAATCATGAATTCTCAATAAATAGTGAAACAAAAGATGATGATTTCTATATTTATGAGAGGCTTGTGTGAAAGGAGTGACTATTGAAGAGAATAAGAGAAGAGAGGTAGTGTGATAATTAGATGGGTTGATGAAAAGAATATATTGAAGACTATGTGTATGAAATGTAGGTCATATTTATGATGTTAGAATAGTGCTCTTATAGGTTGAGGGTGAGCAAAGGATAGATGATGTCTATGTGAAGACTAGAGTGTCTATATAGAGTTAAAGAGTGTTGATAAATATTGTATATCCATTAGATTGGTAGGAATCAGTGTTCACGAGATGTTATGTTTATAAGTGTTATTTTGGCTGATTAACATATTGGGGGTTGTATCTTCTTTGCAAGGTGAACTTACTAAAGATCTAGTTGTTATGGAAACTTAGCTAGACACGTGTAGTAACTCCTTATGGGATTTTAGTCTCACTAAAATAAGGGATGGTTGTTCTTTGATAAATTTATGCTGGTCTAAACTAGTTCATGTTATTATAGGATAGTAGTCCAATTTTAAGTCCTAGTGGGTTTTCTCTCCCAAGAGGGTTTCCCATATATGTCATGTGTTATGTACTTAGTATTACGTTCTCTCTCTTGTTCATTACTATGAATGATATGTATGATTCATGAAATTATTGTGGTAATTGATTAATAATTTAAAAGTATTGAAATTAAAGTTGGATTATCTGAGCTCATTGATTCACCCCCCAATTATTGTACCTATAACAATTGGTATTAGAGTAGGTCCTTGCAAGTTTAACCACTTAAAGGTGATCAAAGTTACAATGGATGACAAAGATACTATGTCTTATCTTCAAAACAAAATAGTATTTTCTTTATCAAATGTTAATACAAGCATGTATGATGTAAAAAAGCAAGTGCAATATCTAGAGGTAGTAGTCAAGAATCTATAGGTCATGGTGAATAAAGGTCTCAATCAAAGGATGGAACAATGTGATAATAAATTCATGAATTACTAAAATTTTCTCTTATCTAAGGACAAAAAAGATATTAGCTCCACCAAAAGCATCAAGAATGAAAATCCATTGATTAGTAATGGTCAAGAGAAAAGAGGGTCAAACATGAACAATGTCTTCAATGGGTATTGCTTCTCCTATAATCAATTTGGTCATAGATATAAGGATTGTGCTCCCTCTCCAGAGATCAAAAGGGATCTTATGTGCTATAATTATAACCAACAAAGTCACATAGCCAAGAACTACAACAAATCCTCTTAGAAAAGTATATATAAGTCATTGAAACCATCAAATGGTTCAAGAAGACTAAGACGAAAGATGAAGAATAAAAGAAGCAAAAATCAAGTAGCCCACCAAAGGAAGAGTCAATGTTTCTTCAAGAAACCTTGAAAACTCAAGAAGATGGGAACAAGAGATGGTTCATAGATAGTGGTTTCTCATATCATATGATAGAAGATAAGAGAAAATTTATTTCCCTCAAGAAGACCAACCTAGGTTTAGTGAAATTTGGTGATTATAAATCAACTAACATTGTTGTCAAAGGTATTGTGAGTTTGGACAATAACCATACTAGGACTAAGCATGTCTTATATGTATAAGGTTTAAAACATAATATTTTGAGTGTAAGCCAAATGTGTAAGAAATAAAATATTGTACTTTTCATGATGATGTATGCGAAGTGTGAAAAGAAAAATCTGATAGATTAGTTACAAATGTTTGTAAACAAATAACATGTATGTGTTTCATGACTCCAAGAAGAAGGAATGTTTCACAAGTCAATTAGAGGAAAGATGACTTTGGCATAAAAGGATTGGCAATTAGATTTTTTTGGCATATGCTAGTCTCAAAGGTTTTAAGGTAGATCAAATGGATGTGAAATATACATTATTGAAAGTCTACATTGAGTTACGTAAAGGATACTTGATGTCAATTAATCAAGATTTTTTGTGTAAACTAAAGAAGGATCTTTATGGTCTTAAACAAGCTCCTAGAGCTTGGTATGATAGGTTAGATAAGTATCTTTTGAGTCAAGATTATAAAAGGGGGTTAGTTGATAGTAATTTATACATTAAGATAGAAGGAAATCATCAATTGATAGTGGTTATAGATGTTGATGACATATTTTTTGGATCTGATAATGATAAAATGAGTAGATAATTTTCAAATACTATGAATACTAAATTTGAAATGTCAATGTTGGGAGAAATTTCTTTCTTCTTAAGATTTTAGATTAACCATATTGATGCAAGGATATTCATTTCGCAAGCTAAATAAATCAAGAATATGCTTAGGAAGTTTAACATGATGGATTGTAAGCCAATGGGTACTCCAATGATCATAGGATGCAAGTTTAGTAAACTAGATGACTCACCAAAAATTGATCAAACTTTGTATAGATCCATGATTGGAAGTATTTTGTACTCTACTACTTCTAGCCCTGATATCATGTAAGCAGTGCATCTTGTAGGAAGGTTTCAAGATGACCCTATATAATCTCACCTATAATTAGTCAAAAGGATTTTGAGGTATCTCAAAGGCACCATAGAGTATGGTTTATGGTATCATAGGTGTAAAGAATTTTCTTTAAAATCATATACTGATGCAAATTGGGTAGGATGTGTGGATGATAGGAGGAGTACTAGTGGTAAGGTATTCTTCATGGGGGATTTATTGGTGTCTTTGATAATAAATAAACAATCCTTGGTGTCTCTATCAAATGTAGAAGTTGAGCATATAGTATCTACTTCTTGTTGCACTCAAATCATGTAAATGAAACAAAATTTGGAGGATTATAAGGTAAGATAAAATGGACCTTATCCTATTTATTGTGACAATACTAGTGCAATTAGTATCTTAAATAATCTTATTATGCACTCAAAAACTAAGCATGTTCTTATTAGATACCATGTCTTGAGAGAACAAGTGATTAATCAAAGTGTTAAGTTGGATCATGTGCTTACGAAAAAGTAGCTTACATATATTATGACCAAACCATTGTCAAAAGTTACATTTGAGTATCTAAGACAAAACTTGGGTGTCATTTATTTCTCTGTGAATCAATAATATATATTTGGTTAATGAAGAGAAACATGTTCATGAGCTTGTTCCATAGGTTTATAAAGAAGCTTCAGTACATATGTTGAGTTAGTAGTCATGGAATTATCTAGAAAGAGAAGGCTAATAAGTCTGTATGGTGGTTATTCATGGTGTCTAAAGATATGAAGATGATCAAGTTATGAAATTGATAAAAACTCTTAGGAGGAATCCCTCTTAGATGTTTCTTGGTGAGTTCCATCAGATGTTAGTATTTTTGTGTGTTCTTTCTTCATTGGTTACAGTGCTTGGTTGAAGAGAGTGTTGACATGGAATAAGAGGAAGTTGTTAAGGCAAAAAGTGGTAGGCTCAAGGTAAGGAGAGTTTTTACTATCTTTCTAAGATGGTCTTATCTTATTGGTAGTCTTTTTGGGTCCTCATGATTAGTTGGTTCACACTTTGTCATTATGTCAAAGGGGGAGAAAGTTCTTATTTTGGAAGTGCTTAAAGAGAGAGAAGGAAGATGAGTTGTATATTGATATATGATGGTTGTTGACATCAATGAAAAAGGGGGAGGTTATTGGAGAGTTGTCAATTATTTCATGTTGATGTCATGAAGGTGTCCATGTGAGTGGATGAAGCATCTTGATAGTCTAAGTGATAATGACAAAGTGTGCAATACATTTATCCTAGTATGCTTGAATTAGACTTGGTTGATCTTTAGATTTTGTCTATTTAAAAATTATTAGAGATGAGTTTGACGTATTGAGAATATGTAAGGGGTCCTATCAGAAGTTAATAATGATTTGATTTCTTGTGTGCATAAGTATATTTCATCTAGTTGATCATTGTTTTCATCTAGACATTTTGGGTCTAGTGGCAAAAAATTTAAGTAGGCAATTTGTTGACATCATCATTACCATGTGTGGATGAGCTAGGGGGATTTGGTCATATTGTGATAAAATTTATGCCTATTTTCTATGTCATAAATTTAAAGTCATGTGATGAAGTGAAACATAAGATATGCAAGTGAAAAATTGGTTTCCCAGGTAGTTTGACAATGTTTTCCCATACTTAGCCAAATTTGCAATGTGGCAAGAAAAGTTGAGTAGGCATTTTTATGGTGATATATTTCACATGTGTGAAGGTGTTATGATAAAATGATCATATGAATTTACTTATTTTTATGCCTATTTTATATTCTCTAAATTTAAGGTCATGTGATGAATCACATCAAAATATATTCATGTGTAAGTTGGCCTTCTAGACAATTCTTGACATAGTTGGCTCTGTGGTAGAAAAATCTAAGTGAGAAGATTAATGGAGTTATATCTTACATATGTAAGAGTTTTAGGATAATTTTGAGATATGGTTGGATTCCCATATGAATGAATATCATTTGGTTAAAATTTGAGAACATGCAAGTGAGTGAGGTAAAAGATATGACTATGTAAAGTTGGCCTTTCAGATAGATAACAATGGTCCCCATAGTCTATTTTATATGATGTTAAAGATTAGGACCAGATGGAGATATAATGGATTTCAAGTATTTTTACAATGAATATATATGGTACTTGTTGGGTTAAATGAGTCAAAGTTTTTATTGGTTAATGAATTTTAAGATCGAACTCCTTACAAAAGGATTAATGAATATATATGAGCATCCACTCACCATTATTATATATATATATATATATATATATATATATATATATATATATATATATATCAATGGTGTGTATTAATTGAGATGATTTCAAGGTGTCCAATGTTTAACATAGATAAAGACCAAGCTACATACAGGAAATCGATGGAGTACATTAAGTCAAATAGTCGACATGAAGATCTAATGATAAGCGATGAAAGGTAAACATTGAGAAACTTTGAGGAAGATAAATGGTGCATAATTGATATATGTATGGAGGACATGAGATGTGAGCAAAGTGACCAAGGTTTAACTATGATCGTTTGGATTCATATATTTGAATTTGCAAAAGAAAGACCAGTATCTAGTTTTTAGGCCATAACTTTTGATCTAGGTAGGATTTAATAGTGTGGTAAAAAAATATGTATAAGAATCTAAGGTTCATATATAAATATATATTTGAATATGTGAAAGTGTGTACAATCAAATATATTGAGCTACAAAGTTGACTGTGTGTTTGACTATTTTCTACAAGTGATCCAAGAAGGATGCTTGAGCTTGTGTTGTTGTTTCAATGTTTCATGATGACTTATCTATTAGAAGTTGTACTATACTTCATAATGATATTTTGTAAGTATTTGAGAGGTATGTTCAATCTATCTTGAATATGAACAATGCTTAATAAGTTGACTATGTGTCTATTCATAGTGTTCATGTGTACAAGGTCTATGTTTGAGTCGATTGAGCATATACAGAGGTGAGAAGAGATGACTGTGATCATTGGAAGACATTTAATGGGTCATGTGGAGTTGATATATACATTTGGAATTGGTCATGTGTTATTTTTTTGCTTAATGGAGTGCTCAAAGAGTGAATGGGTCTTCATAAGACCTGTAAGGGCTACAAGGGCCTAATTGAAAGGTGTAGCTACTTAAGGGTGACCCGTAGATGCTATGACTGACCTATGTAGATTGTGTTGAGACATGTATTTATATGTTATAAATATTAAGGTATAAGGCATGCCTAACATCCAACCAAGATGTTGATAATCATGAATGCTCTACAAATAGTGAAACAAAAGATGATGGTTTCTAGATTTGTGAGAGGCTTATGTGAGAGGAGTTAGTGTTGAAGCGAAGAAGGGAAGAGAGGTAGTGTCCCTAGTGTATGGGTTGATGACAAGAGTAGATTGAGGATTGTGTGTATGACCTATAGGTCATATTTATGATGTCAGAATAGTGTTCCTATAGGTTGAGGGTGAGTAAAGGATAGATGATGTATGTGTGAAGACTAGAGTGTGTGTGTAGAGTTGAAGAGTGTTGATATATATTGTATCTCCATCAGATTGGTAGGAAATAAATGTTTAGGATATGTTTTGTTCATAGGTGTTGTTGTGGTTTCTCAAAATCTAGGGGGTTATATCCTCCTTATAAGTTAAAACTTGCTAAAGGTCTAGTTGTTGTGGTAGCTCAGCTAGACAAGTGTAGTATCTCCTTGTGGGATTGTAGTCTCATTAAAATAAGGGATGGTAGTTCCTTGATTAGTAACTTCTAGTCTAAATTGGTTATTTTTATTATAGGATAATAGTCCAATTATAGGTTTTAGTGGGTTTTCTACTCCAAAAGGGTTTCCCACATATGTCATGTGTTATGTGCTTAATCTTTCATTGTTATGAATGATATGTATGTTACATGAAATGCTTGTGGTAATTGATTAAGAGTTTGAAATGATTGAAATTAAATTTGGATTATCTAGGCTCACTTATTCACCCCCCCTTCGTGATTATACCTCTAATAGGTTTCTTTTTTGTGATCTCTTATAGGATTGTAGTCTATGTGTCTTTAGGCTTGAGAATGGGTTTTATCCCCCATGAGGGTTTCTCACATAATTCATGTGTTATGTGCTTTGATCTTGCATGGTTTTCTTTTGTTCATTACAATGAATGGTTTATATGCTTCATGAATGCCTATGTTTAATAGCTAAGAGTTTGAATGATTAGAATTGAAGTTGATTTGTTTACATCACTAACTTACCCCCCTTCTTAGTGATTGTACCTATAACAGCACTACAGTGGCCAATCTACCAAAATATGATGCTAAAATCCACACAAAATAGTATTCCCCTCCTCTCAAACTCACTATTGGGTTTAGAATATTTCTAGAGACTGACAAAGAAAGCCAAGAAGTATTAGGACCCTATGTCCTAACCATCCTTTTGTAATTTTATTATTTAATAAATGGATATAGATGTATATGCATTGTAAGATGTCCCTTCAATCCTATTTTAATAGTTGAGTGTAATAGTGTAATAATCCCACATTCATTAGGAGTAATGGTTATTTAGTATTATATTACTATAAATAGGATCCTAAACTAATATGAAAGCATCCATAAATTGTATTTAATTTATATTTCTCAAAGTAGGTTTCCCCCTTGAAGAGGCCAAGGATTCTACAATTATGCTATTGTAATTCAATTTTACTTGTTTTAGTCAATATATTACTAGTATTTATAGTTTATTTCATATATTTTCAATTATTTCTTAACTTGTTCAAGAAGGATCCTATCAACTAGTATCAGAGCACTTTCTAGGGCCAATTTTTTTTTGTGACCCATCGTATGCTCTTTCCTTGCCTTAACAGGACCCTAGTGATCATAAAGTGGTAACAACAATAAAGCTTTTCTATAGTTGTGCCATTTATGCACATATATGTTTTCTACATCTCCATTGTAGGTTTGGATAAGGGTAAATAAACCTCCTCATAACTATGGAAATTACTTGGGCATAAGACCTGAAAATCATTATCAGGAGTACCACATGAACCCTAAATTAGCTATCCCATTAAGAGAATCTACCAGTGAAATAGGTAATGGCCCCATCTAGATTGAATAGTTTCCACCTGTGAGGTAAACCAATAGATGTCATTTAGGGGTAAATTCATGGCTATAAATTTTAAGGAGAGTGGTACTTATTTAGACAATATTTGTGGCTAGAGAGATTTATTAAAACCCTTGGCAATGAAATAGACTTAGGGCACATATCTAACATATCAGTATCACAAGGCTATCAATATAATTAACTATAGTTGAGAATAATGGTAACTACATACTTATCAAAAGACTTTTGATAGGAGCAACCAAGAAAAATTAGTTTAAAAAAAAATTACTGGTTATGGTTAAACTATAAATTATTTTTCATTTTTTTACTATCTCTCTCTATCTATATTTATGTTTATCCTCAAACTTTACTAGGACACCTATAATTATATTATGTGCCTTTTTTTTCCTTGAGGGCCCATATCCCAATTCCACTTCCATTAGCCACAAATCTTTTTTAATTTTTTAGGTTTTGTCATAACTTCTTTAATTTTTATCCTCTTTGAAATTTTTCCATAGTGTTCCTTTCCCTTTTCTACTCCTTTGTCCCTCTTGGACATTTTATATTTTTCCATTAATATTTTGAAATTACCCTTGACCTTCTCAATCATAACCTAAAAGTGCCCAAAACTTAGTAAAAGTATTTTTACCCCTTCCAATTAAGTCCAAGTAAAAAAATTTCCTTGCTCACCATTTCTTAAAACTTGTTTTCTTATCCCTTTGAAAACACAATTAGTTATGGTTGTTACTCATGTAGGCACCATAATAAATGACATTGTCATAATCGAATCTTGATTATCTGAACTTGATCACTACCTGACCAATGAACTATCTAACCTCAATCATTGCCCAATAGTATCTACAATACCCTTTACACATTTTTATTTAATAAGGATCATCAATCATATGGTAGTTTTTATTTTAGGATACCATTTTGTGGCCCTAAGTTAAACATTCCTAAATTTGATGGCACTGATCCCACTAGTTGGCTCAACCATGTTGACCAATATTTACTCTTGTATACTACTATTAAAAGAGCATCCATTACTTCATTTTAATTAGAAAAGGAAGTTTTTTAGTGGTACCAATGGTACCACAAGGCACATCTAAAACCAAATTGGGTGGACTTCTCCAAACTCTTATTAGTATGTTAGTGCCTATGATGACTTCAAGGGAGCTTTGACTAAACTTCATCAAATTGACACTATGTGAGAATATATAATTGAGTTAAAAAAACTCTCCAATCAAACTAAAGGTCTCTTTGATGAATTCTTCACTAGTTGCTTCATTAATGGCCTCAAAGATGGCATTCAATCCGAGGTTAAATTGTTTAAACCACTCATTATTATGGATTCCTCAAGACTCACCAAGCTCTTTAAAGAGAAGATCACTTCATAATGTCACAATTCTAATTGGGTGCCCTCCAGGCTATCTTTTTTTATCACCCCTTAAAACACACCCCTCTCAATCCAACCACCATCAATAAGATCATAATAATGGAAATACATGCATGTCACAAAAATGGGATATATTATAATTGTGATGATAAATGAGATATTGGCCACAAATGTATTAAAAAAAATAGTACCTAATTGATGTTGATTCTCACCGAATATAGAAGAATGTGAGAACACCACAAAAGAATCAAAGCAAATAGATGTTGACTCCAGGCCCTCTAATTCACCTCCTGAAATATCCATGCATGCTTTGATAGGGGTCACTATGCCCCAGACAATGTTTTTCCAAGGTTTTTTTAAGAATCAACACCTCACCATCCTTATTGACTCTATAAGCACACATAACTTCATCGACCCTTAGGTAGCTAAGCAACCAAATTGTTTTATACACCCTTGTTCCAATTTTGAGGTGATGTTTGTTAGTGCAAGCATTTTTCCTAAAAGTTTTGGCTACATGATTGTATTATATTGCTTAGGGTTCTAGAGGTCATGTTGGTTACATGAAAAAATTAGCACCACATTCAATAGAATGTGTGTTATCTTTCCCTCTCCAACTTATATATACACCTCTCTCCCTTTGTATTTTCATTTAGCATATTATAGATTAATTCATCTCTTTGTGCAATATTCTCACTTGATGGTCTCAATTGCTTTTAGCCATGTGATGTGTGATTTATTGACTTTCATGATCACTTCACCATGACTATTCATTGATACATAGATCCTATCAAATTATTTTATGGTATCAAAGTGCCAATTTGGTATTCGATTGTCTAGTTTTTATTATTGATAAGCTTTCATTGAAATATAGAGTTTATTTTCATATTTGTGAGGTAATTTTTAGTGGTTTTATGAAATTTTGGGGTTGGTTTTTGAAAAAAAATCTAAAAAACCTTAGGATTTGTTAAAAATCCCTTAGTCACCTAAAGCAACCATTGTTTTTGTAAGGGTATTTTAATTTGGTTTCAGGCTAGATTCTCTCTTATTTGTATTAGTTTGGTGGTTTATCCATAGGTGGCAACTTTGAATATATGATATACATAGTCAACAAATCATCTCGAACCTGAAAGTGCTTCAACATTCTATGTGAAGCCATTCTGATGTGCATCCTCACCCTTTTCATAGATTTGTGTTTTGGACCAGATCTGTAAAGAAAAGGTTGCATTGATTTTTCACTATGGCATTAGAAAAAGCTATTTTTTGATATGATCTTTACTCTTCTATAAATATGCACTATGTTTTGATCACATATATTATTTTTTTACCTTTGCATTGGCATCATCTATTGAGGCATTGAAATCACATTAGTTTGTATTTTGTGTTGGAGGTAAATCATTGAGATCCACCTACTTGACTGTTGCATTGATTTTTTTATCATTGCTCTGCTATATGTTGGGATATGGAAGGATAGAAAGAGAGATCTAGATTGGCACTATGACTATTGCATTAGAATTACTATGTAGATCTGCATTTTTTTTGTGATGCATGGAGTTGGGCATTTTAGTGAATTGGAAGTGCAACACCTTTTTTTAAATCCTTTCCTTTTCACCTTTTATTTGTTGTGCTAAAATATATGATTTTGGCATCATTTTCTACTACTTTGGCATTGGTTTTTGAAAAAGACATAGCTACATGGGAAGTGGCATGGCAAAGAGAATTGTTTCTAGGTTGAAATGTGGTAGTGGAAGTGGAGTGGTGATTTGGTCTATAGGGAGCAATCTAAACACCTAGCTTACAACTCACTATGGCCCTATCTTAGTGCCAATGGCAGTAGTTTGAGTGGTTAGTCATAATATTCAATGAGATCAAATTGAGGAGTATACAATCATGATGACTCAATGAATGCCTTCCTCTATTCAAATGACCCCTTGAATAGCCATGTAGCCACCATTGGCAACTGACTACATACCTGATTTATAGTTTATTTCATTCTATACCTTTTTTTCCTTGAGGGCCCATATCCCAATTCCACTTCCATTATCCACAAATGTAATTTTTTTTTTAGGTTTTGTCATAACTTATTCAATTTTTATCCTCTTTGAAAATTTTCCATAATGTTCCTTTCCCTTTTCTAGTCCTTTTCCCTCTTGGACAATTTTTCTATTTTTGCATTAAGATTTTAAAATTACCCTTGCCCTTGTCAATCATAACCTAGCAATGCCAAAAACCTAATAAAAGTATTTTCACCCCTTCTAATTAAGTCTAAGTATTAAAATTCCCTTGCTCAACATTTCTTAAAACTTTTTTTTCTATCCCTTCAAAAATAATTGATTATGGTTGTTACCCATGTAGGCACCATAATAAATGACATTATCACAATCAAATCTTGACTATCTAAACTTCATCACTAGTTGACCAATGAACTATTCGACCTCAATCATCACCCAGTAGTATCTACAATACCCTGTACTCATTTTGTATTAATGAGGGTCATCAATCAGATGGTAGTTCTTTTAGGATACCATTTTATGGCCCTAAGTTAAAATTTTCTAAATTTGATGGCACTGATCCCACGAGTTGGCTCTATCATGCCGATCAATATTTCCTCTTGCATCTTACTATTGAAAGAGTCTCCATTACTTTATTTTAATTAGAAAAATAAGTTTTTCAGTGGTACCAATGGTACTATAAGGCACATCTAGAACCAAATTGGATGGACTTCTCGAAACACTTGTTAGTATGTTAGTGCCTATGATGACTTCAAGGGAGCTTTGACTAAACTTCATCAACCTAGCACTATGTGAAAATATCTAACTGAGTTTGAAAAACTTGCCAATCAAACTAAAGGCCTTTCTAATGAATTCTTCACTAGTTGCTTCATCAATGGCCTCAAAGATGTCATTAAATCTAAGTTTAAATTGTTAAATCCACACATAATGATGGATGCCTCAAGACTCACCAAGCTCTTTAAAGACAAGATCACTTCACAATGTCACAATTCTAATTGGGCACCCTTCATTCTATCTTCTTTCTAGCACCCCATAAAACACACCCCTCTCAATACAACCACCATAAATAGGATCATAACAATGGAAATACATCCACATTGCAAAAATTGGATATATTATAATTGTGATGATAAATGGGATATTGGCCACAATTGCATTGAACAAAATAGTACCTACTTAATGTTCATTCTCACCCAATATAAAATAATTTGAGGACACCACAAAATAATCAAATAAAATAGATGTTGATATTAGGCCCTCTGATTCACCTCCTAAAATATCCATCCATGCTTTGATAGGGGTCACTACCCCCAGACAATGTGTGTCTAAGGTTTTTTTAAGAAGCATATCCTCACCATCCTTATTGACTCTAGAAGCACTCATAACTTCATTGACCCTCAGGTAGCCAAGCAAGTAGATTATTTTATACACCCTTGTTCAAGTTTTGAGGTGATGATTGTTGGTGTAGGCCTTTTTCCTATAGGTTTTGGCTACACAATTTTATTAGCTTGCTTAGGGATCTAGAGGTCATGTTGGTTACTTATAAATATTAGTACCACATTCACTAGAATGTGTGTTATCTTTCCTTCTCCAATTTATATATTCACCTCTCTCCCTTTGTATTTTCATTTAACATGCTATAGATTAATTCATCTCTTTGTGCAATATTCACACTTGATGGTTTCAATTGATTTAAACTATGTGATGTGTGATATCTTGACTTGCATGATCACTTCACCATGACTATTCATTGATATGGAGATCCTACCAAATTCTTTTATTGTATCAAAGTGCCAATTTAGTATTTGATTGTTTGGTTTTTATTGTTATTAAGCTTTCATTGTAATCTAGAGTTTATTTTCATAATTATGAGGCAAGTTTTTAGTGGGTTTATGAAATTTTGGGGTTGTTTTTTTGAAAAAAATCTTAAAAACCTCAGGTTTTGTTAAAATTCCTTAGTCACCTAAAGTGATAAAAAAATTATAAGGGTCTTTTATTTTGGTTTCAAGCTATATTCTCTCTTTTTTGTATTAGTTTGGAGGTTTATCCACATGTGGTACCTTGGAATGCATCATATACATAGTTGATAACTCATCTTAGACCTTCAAGTGCTTCAACATTTTGTGTGAAGCCATTCAGGTGTGCATACTCACCCTTTTCATAGATTTTTGTTTTGGACTATATTTATAAAGAAAAGGTTGCATTGAGTTTTCACTATGGTGTTAGAAAAAGATAATTTGTGATATGATCTTTACTCTTCTCCAAGTATGATCCAGGTGGATTCATGTACCGTTCCATTTTGAAAGTGTTCAATTTCTATTTGAACCACTTGCACATCAAAGAATTTGTCTAGAGATTTCAAGTGCTTCTTCTGGAATGCAAAACAAAGTTTGGATGCTCGAGATAGCTTTATGAAGTATTCTTATGACAGGTGAATAATGAGTGTCAAAAATTGATGTGGCATTGTTCAAATATGCCAAGTGGTCTAATAATCATTTGACATGTGGCAATATGAATTTGTATAAAAAAATTGGTTTGGTGTTTATTTTTTTGATAGCCTCTGGTCTTTGATAGGCGGTCATATGAGGATCCATGGGCCCCACTATTTGCTCACTAGGGGCCCTCAAGAAGGGTCAGCACACTCTTGTGGAGGAGTGCCTTGGCCTCCTATTCTTTATTTGGTATTTTATAGAACATTGTATTTAAGTTACAAAGTCTATAGAAACCCCACCAATATGGGATAATTATTTATCACTTTGTAATAAGGAACTTCAAACCAACACGTGGCATAGCCACAAACCACCATGCTAAGCTGCCATGCTAACCACCTTTACCACATCCACTATGTAAATACCACATAATCTCCAATGGTGGCCTAAATTAGGCATCTTTCTAAGACTTGCACCTAAGTCTCCTTCAAAAGAGACATCGGCACTCATAAAGGAGGTTGTCACCCTTTAAAAAGTATACAATCTCTTCCAACACAACAAATGTGGGATAAGAGATAAGTGTAAAGCATAAAAGGGAAGGCCAAAGGACTTGACCTTTGCACCTATCATTAAAAATTGAGAAGCTTTGACCACTTGAGCCATGGGCTTGGGATGGTATAAAGGGAGAGGACCTCCATTTGAAGGGAAGGAGGAAACTGACTGTGTAAGAGAATTAAGAAGGTTAGCAATTAATTTATGCCTTGTACAACCTTGGGCCATTAATGACAAGTCTAAGAGATATTCTTATAGGAAATCAAAGACTAGAAAAGGTGAATTAAAGACTTGTAATGATTTTGTAAGCCATTTGTTGCATAAATTTAATGGAAATGGTCCTCACTTCGAACAGACCCAGAGACGTAGGCTATTGAAGCCGAACTCTATTATCAAATTTTTGGTAAATTATTCTAATTTTCTCTACTATTTATTTTAATTATGATCTTCATTTTAATTCTAGTTTTAATTTCTTTATACAAAATTAAACAAAAAAGTTGAGAAAATAGTATATTTTTAAAATGTGACAAGTGTTATTCGATTTTACGACACTTGGATTTTTAGTTTTCAGATTAGATTTTTGGTATCAAAGTAGTTGTTATTTAACAATGGTTACTAGTGTCTGTTAATAAGGTATAAATCTAAAAAGGTTGAAGGAAAACTCGTTGAGTATAATCCAGAGATTGGCTCAAGGTGTACTTCATGGATGATCAAAGAATAGATGGAATTCGAACAAGATTTCTAAGGAGCCTTCATGGAGATGAGAAGCATGGTTGAGGAACTATACTATGATAAACAAAGAAAATTAGAGAATGAGCAAGGTGATTCATAAGAATCAAAAGGTAAAGAAATTGAAAAACCTTCTTCATCAGATGATGGTAAAAAAATTGTGGAATCTCTCCCTTCACTAAAATTGGATATTAAGTTTGAATTACCAATGTTTAATGGTGAAGTTAATGCCAAAAAGTTGGATAATTAGGTCAAGAAGATATAAGTTTATTGCAGGGTCCAAAATATTGTAGGGGATGAGTCAAAAATTCATTTGGCTATTCTTCATATGGGAGGCATATCTCTCATCTGGAGGGAGAGTAAGTTGAAGGAAGCTGAGCTTCAAAAAGGTAACTCGATTTCTACTTGGAATGAATTTGTTGAAGAACATAGAAAGCAATTTTATCCTTTAGGCTATATGCAATAAGCCATGATGGATTGGCAAAGTTTTAGACAAGGAAAAGGGTAAAATTTTCAAGATTATACACAAGAATTTAGGAGAAAAGTTTTACTTTTGAATGTTCCTCTTTACACATAAGAAACACTGCTAAAATATATAGGTGGGCTACATAGTTATTTAAGACATATGATTCTTATGTTCAATCCCACTGATTTAGATGCAGTATGTGTTCAAGCCACTCATTTAGAGGCTAGAGGAAAATAGTCAAAAGAATCTTTTCCTAAAGTTAAAAATAAGCAATCTAATGTTAAGCAATCCAAAGGGGAAAGTTCATCAGGAAAGGGTAAACAAAAATCCATTTTTACTATTAAAAAAGAAGAAAGAAAACCATTTTGTAATCATTGTAAGAAAAATCATGATGAGTCTAAGTGTTGGAAACTACACCTTGAGTTAAAGCCTAAGAGGTTTCAAAAGAAGGAAAATAAGACTAATGTTATGGTTTAGGATTTAGGTTCAGATTCAGGTGATGAAACTAAGATCACAGCCATGGGATTACATAATGATTCTTCTCTTTCAGTTTCTAGCACTAAGTCATAAAATGATGCATCTTCTTCTAAATAGAATTCTGTGCATGTTGATAAGAAAAGAAATGAATTGTTCCACATTAGAGTTATTTCAAAACATACTAAGATTGACACTCTATTTGATAATGGTTCACAAGCAAATTTAATTTATGAAGAGGTTGTTAAGAAGTTAGGCTTACAAACCAATCCCCATCTGAGGCCTTAGCCACTAGGTCGGGTGTGTGACAATGCAAAGCTACAAGTCTCACAAACTTGTAGACTGAGGTTTGCCATCACATCCAAGTTCATAAATGAGGTTGAGTTGGATGTTGTCCCATTGGACATATGTGGGATTATTTTGAGAAGCCCATATCCTTATGATAGAAAAGCAATCTTTTATATAGAGGAGAATAAGTACTTGCTTGTTAAGGATGGCATTGAATATATAGTCAGATCACATCACATTAAAACAACTCTTTCTTTGGTTACATTAGGGTAAATGAAAAGACTAGTTAATTCAAGTAAGACTTTGTCTCATGTTGATTAAGTCTAAGGAAAAAGAATATTCTCAGGCTTTGGAAAATTGTGATCCTAAACACAAGAATGAATTGGTTGAAATCATTTCTACTTATGATGATGTATTTTAGGATCCTAAGTTCCACATGAAATTTAGCTATTGCAGGATTCTCCTCTCCCTAACATTGGCATGTATAGGTTATCAGTGGTGGAAAATGAGGAAATAAAAAAATAGGTAATGGATCTATTGGATAGAGGTATTATTCATCCAAGTTCATATCCTGTTGGTTTTCCAATTATTTTGGTGTCAAAGAAAGATGGCACTTGGTGAATGTGTGTTGATTTTTGTGCTTTAAACAAAATTACTATTAAGAATCATTACCCTCTTCCTTGTATTGATGATTTATTGGATCAATTAAAACATGCTCTTTATTTTAATAAGCTATAATTGAGAAGTGGATATCATCAAGTAATAATTAATGAAGTTGATGTGTGTGGAAAACTACCTTCAAAACAAAATAGGGATCGTTTGAATGGATTGTTATGCCTTTCGGGTTGTGTAATGCCCCAGCTACATTCATGAGATTGATATATGATGTTTTTAGATAGTTTCTTGATGATTTTTGTATAGTTTACTTAGATGATATATTGATTTTTAGTAAGTCTTGGGAAGAGCATGTGATCCACATTAAGAAAGTCATGGATGCATTACAAAGGGAAAAAAAATATTTTAAATTGTCAAAATGTGAGTTTGGAAAGACCTCTCTGATATACTTGGGTTACATTGTAAGACATGGTAAATTAAAAAGTGATCCTGTAAAAGTGGTAGTCATTGTTAACTAGCCTACACCCACTAATACAACTGAGGTTAGAAGTTTTCTTGGTGTAGTATAGTTTTGGAGAAAGTTTATTGCTCAATTTTCATATATTGCATCACCTTTGCATTCTTTGACAAGTGTGAAATAGGTCTTTCAATGGGGAGGCAAACATAAAAAATCCTTCAACACTTTGAAAGAAAATATAAGTATTGCTTTGGTCTTGGCACTTCCTAAATACAACAACCATTTGAGATTGAGATAGATGCAAGTGAATATGCTATGGGAGCTATTTTAATGCAAGGTAAGAAACCAGTTTGTTATCATTCTGAAACCTTCATAAGTGCAATAAGAAAATTGTATGCATTGGTTCAAAGTGTTAAAAAATGGAAACATTACTTAATGAGCAAAGAAACAATAATACATATAGATCATCAGCCCTTACAATATCTCCAATCACAAACCAAACTACAATAGTCTAGACATTTTTGTTGGATGGGTTTCTTACAACAATTTCATCTTGTGATTAAGTATAAAAAAGGTATTCAGAATAAGGTTGCAGATATGCTATCTAGGCCTCCTATGGTTGTTGCATCTATTCTTTTGCAACATGGTTCTTTGTCTCATGAAAGTTATAAAGAATAGTATGTTAATGATCTTGATTTTTAGGATGTCTATAAAGACTTGATGAGTAATAGACAAGTAGAAGAATTGGACTATCATGTACACAATGATCTTTTGTATCATTTGGGTAAACTTTGTATTCCTCAAAATGAGAGGGTGCACATATTAGAGAAGCACATACTTCTCTTATTTATAGTCACTTTAGAGTTGCTAAAATGGTTGCACATTTGAAAATGTATTGTTACTAGCCCCGTATGTAGGAACATGTTTCCAAATATATTAAGGGATGTACTCTTTATGCCACAAGCAAACCTAGTAATAGGAAACAAGGACTTTACACTCTACCTATTCCTACTCGCCCATGGGAAAGTATCTTCATGGATTTTATGGGGGTTTTGCCTACGACACAAAGAAAACATGACTATTTATATGTGGTTGTGGATAGATTTATCAAGATGTGTGTTTTGATTCCTTACACTAAGAAAATTACTAGAGAAAGCACTGCACACTTGTTCCTTAAACATGTATGGGTTCATTTTGGGTTGCCTACTTCAATAATTTGTTATCGGGATTCTTGGTTCATTAGGGAGTTTTGGTCAACTTTGTGGGGACTAATAGACACTAAATTAAAAAAGAGCACTGCATTTCATCCACAAACCAATGGACAAACAAAGGTTATGAACTACACTGTGTTACATTTGCTTAGGTGTTATATTAATAAACATCCAAAGTTATGGGATGAACAATTGTGTTACATACAACATGCATATAATCAAGCACTTCATTCTTCTACTATGAAATATCCATTTGAATTTTATTATGGATACTTGCCTAAATCTCCTCTAGATGTTTGTTATGGACAAGATACAACTGTTGGTGAACAAAAAGAAGCCATTCAAGCTAAGAAGTTCATTAAACAAATACAGATCATACATCAGACTATTTGTACTAAATTGGAGAAAATTCAAACCAAGTATAAAGCCAGACATGACAAACATCATGTTGATCACCAATTTGTTGCAGGTGATATGGTATGGCTTCACATCAGTAAGGAAATACTGATAGGTGAAGGTAAAAAGTTGAAACCAATCCAGTATGGTTCTTTTCAGATTATAGAAAAAATTAGCACAAATGCTTTTCAGTTAGATTTACCATCTTACATGCAAATTTATTCAGTTGTAAATGTGGAAAATTTGAAATTGTATGAGCCTCCAATGATAATTGATCATGATGAAAGTGTATACATTCCTTCTATTGATGATTTTTCTCCTGAATATCTAACAAAATTGTAGGAAGATACTACTCTTGATAGGAATGTATAGACTTCATGAAGAGGTGATGTTGAATATCTTCATGTTGGTCTAAAAGGGATGCACCCAAACAAGGCCAAATGGATGGAAGCCGGAAGGGTGAGGGACAAATACCCTCACCTCATTACCAATTAATTTCAACTTTTGGAGGTCCAAAAGTTCCCAGTGGGGAGGAGTGATCTAAGTGGATCCATGTACCATTCCATTTTAAAAGTCTTCAATTTATATTTGAACCACTTTCACATCAAAGAATTCATTAAGAGCTTTCTAACACTTCTTCCAAAAAGCAAAACAAAGTCCATATGCTCGAGATATAGCTTGCTAAATGTCATGTCCCCTTCTAATTGACATCTTTTCGAGTGGATGATGAGCCTATTATGCGACCCTCGTAGGCTGATAGGATGGATAGAGGGTCTTGATAGAGATGGGTTGGAATTCGTTCGGGCTCTTTCAGGCATGAATTAAGGGAGATATTAATATTTGATTGATTTAATCAAATATTAATTATTTGATCTAATTTTAATTAATTATTAATTATTAATGATTTGGTCTAATTTGAGGATGCAAATTCTAAATTAAGACTTGGTCTAATTTTAAGACCCTAGTTCTAATTTAAGGGAGTCTAATTTAAGGGAGTCTAATTTTAGCAAGCACACCTTTGGAGGTGTATAAGAATCTCTCATGGGAGAGAGTTTGTATTCATGATTATTGATATTGATTCTTGTTAAGAAATTCTTCTGTGAAGACTGAGCCAAGGGTTCCAGTATTCCATCTGCAGTGGAGAACATCAACTCTTCATTGTGCGCGATTCAGAGGCTGTGAAAGATCAGCTGATCTATTGCCAAAATGCATTGAAGAACGTCAACTCTTCAGTGTGAGCGATTCAAAGGTTGTGAAAGATCAACCGATCTATTGCCGAATTGGGAGATAACTTCATCCAGAAGATATCACATGTACTTACAAGTTTGAGAGATAACTTCACACAGAAGCTATCACGAGGGTTTACAGGTATTTTCATTATTTGGGTTTTGACTCCAGAATTATACAGATATAGATCTTTTGTATTAGCCCATAATCCTATAGATCAGGATCAAGCATATAGGTTGAGCAATATCATCGTCCGTATGACTTCCGTACAGATCTATGAAAGTCCGTACGCATCTACAGAAAGTTCAGGTACCGACATCGGTGAACAGAGACTTACAGAGACCGACATCGGTCGACTCATCATCGACATCGGCAAGGGGACCACTACAGGTCGACCGACGATGACAGTATAACCGACGTCGGCGACTGTGTTTTTACACAGCAGGCCGAGACGTGCCAGATTCAGCCCAGTTTGCAGAATATACAAAAAATAAAGGCCAAACTTTTGATATTCTTTGTATATTTGACAGAGGATCTCTATTGTAAGATTATGAGAAAATAAATAAGAAATTATACTGTGATTTATTCATCTATTTGAAGATATTTTGCAGAAATTCAGATAAGCAATTTGGAGCTTTGTTTTGATATTCAAAGGGATATTACAGTGGTATCAGAGCTAAATCCTGCCATCCTGAGGGTTTAGAAATTTTATGCAGCCACAAGAGTTACGACCACACGGGTATTATACACGCAGTAGAGCTTTGCTTGCAGGTACCCAGCTGTTAGAACAACAACAGATTACCATGAGTGACAGACGTGAGGGTAGCCCACCCAGGGGCCACAGGTATGATGCTGATCAGGACACCAGAGAATTCCACCGTGCTATGATGTCAGGCCAATAACAGATGAATCAGACACTACAAGCACTTACTACTATGATAAGGGGAATGAATGCAACCGATAGACAGAATGGGGAATAAGGAGATAATAGGAGTGCTACTATTAATCAGAGACCACAGCAGACCCATTCCAGGACAGCAGGTAGACCTACATGCCCTATGTTTATTGAAGAGGAACCAGATGTTCCAGCAGAGGAGGAAGCAAGAGATCCCTCATTTACAGATGTTTACATGGCTGCAAATGAGGAGTGGAACTTATTACCTCCTCATGTACGAGAGAGGATGTCCCTTGATCATTTTATTAATCTGAGGAGAGAGCACTACAGATTGGCTAGACAGGACAGAAGACCTAGATACCAGAACAATGATCTTAAGCATGCTACAAGCAGGCTCACACTCGCGATGTTCGACGGAAGTGGTAAGGTCACAGCCCAGGCTTGGATCAGTAAGTTGG
This sequence comes from Torreya grandis, assembly GCA_037957365.1. Lineage (NCBI taxonomy): Eukaryota > Viridiplantae > Streptophyta > Pinopsida > Cupressales > Taxaceae > Torreya > Torreya grandis. The sequence goes on along the minus strand of JARHVA010004238.1, from coordinate 31,773 downwards.
ACACCTTTCTCACATTGCGTCCGATGGCCGAGGAAGATGCTATCAGATATGCAACACTACATCTTGAGGGAGTAGCTCACAATTGGTGGCACCACGGGATGGTGACACTCCATCATGATCAGATCACCTCTTATCAGGAGTTCGTGGACAGGCTAGTAGAGCATTTTGATAGGAGGGATCCAGAGTCCTATTTTTGAGAGTTGGCACAGTTACGTCAAAGTGGTAGTCTAGAGTCTTATATTGGTGACTTCCAGAAGTTATTAGTTATGGTTCCTGACATATTAGAAAGGCGACTTGTGGTACTCTTCATGGAGGGACTGACAGAACCATTGAGAGGTTGGATCAAAGGCTTTGATCCTCCTTCCTTACAGGAGGCTATGAAGAAGGCACGTAGCATGGAGATGACAGCGCCATCAAGTAGATCTAACTCCAGAGGTACTTCTTCATCCAGGGACAGTAAGGGGTTCAACAGGAACAGAGACAGACCAGGTTTCAACATAGATAAATCAGGGGTTAAGAATAATTCAAAGGCCAACCCAGTAGCACCATCGTTGGATAGAGATGCTCTTAATGATCTACGCAAGAAGAAACTTTGTTTCTATTGCAAAGGTCCATATGATGCTAATCATGATTGTCCGTTGAGGCCTAAGGGCAAAGCAAATCGGGTGATGTGGGCCTATTATGAGGATGAGGAATCAGAAGATTTTGAACATCACGATTGTTCTGAGGAGCTGGACGCTGAGGCTTCAGAGCCTAAGGTAGAAGCAGAGTCAAAGCTCCAGATTCAGGAGGCACGTCTATCTAGCATCCAGCACGAGGGATCATTCAGACTCCAGGGAGTTTTGGCAGGATAGAGGGTCATTACCCTTCTTGACACAGGTGCCACACATAATTTTATTGATACTAGATTTGTGGAGAAGCGTGGACTCACCACAGAAGAGTTCGAGGGCATTAGAGTTAAGGTAGCTGACGGTTACACCCTCAGATGTGAGCGGATGATTTGAGAGCTCCCATTACGCTTGAACAACTATGAGTTCAAGGCGGATTATTATGTGGTCAACATGGGAGATATAGACTTGGTTTTGGGCATGAAGTGGCTTCATTCCCTTGAGGTAGTCACTCTTAGTCTTAAGGATATGGAGATCCGTTTTGATGTAGATGGGAAGACTCACATTCTCAAAGCAATACGGGACGGCAACATCAAGACTATTTCTTTACATCGAATGGAGAGGCTCATGCGACATGATATGGTAGAGTGGGTTGCCGAGTGCACATTGGCACCAATTCAGGAGGGACAGCAGGAGACAGAGTATCATCCTGACATCCAGCAGTTAAGAGTCAAGCATGATAAGGTTTTTAGTGACATTCCACCAGGGAGACCTCTAGACAGGGGCATTGAGCACATTATTGAGCTTGAGGAGGGCGCTAAGCCCATTATGATTACTCCATATAGGCATCCTAAGCGGTTGAAGGATGAGATCGAGAAAACAATTAAGGAGTTACTGGCTATGGGTCATATTCGGCCTAGCAAATCACCGTTTGCTTCTTCAGTTGTTCTAGTGAAGAAGGATGGCACCCTATGCATGTGCATTGACTACAGAGCCCTAAATAAGAGAACCATTAAGAACAGGTATCTTATTCCTCGTATTGATGAGCTTATTGATGAGCTTCATGGTTCACATTACTTCACAAAGATAGACTTGAGGTCAGGGTATCATCAGATCAGGGTTCGCGAGCAGGACGTGGAGAAGACAGCTTTTCATTGCCATTGTGGACACTATGAGTTTATAGTGATGCCATTCGGGCTCACTAATGCACCAGCAACATTTCAGTCCACCATGAATAGAGTCTTCCATTCACTGCTGAGGAGGTTCGTACTTGTCTTCTTTGATGACATTCTGATATACAGTAGGACTTGGCAGGAGCATTTGGCTCATCTGGAGATTGTACTCAGCATCTTGGAGAGGGAATCCTTGTACGCCAAGGAGTCCAAATGTGATTTGGGGATGACTGAATTATTATACTTGGGTCATATTATCAGTGCAGGGGGAGTGCGGATGGATCCTGAGAAGATCCGCGCTATCATCGATTGGCCTATTCCGGCAAACCTAACACAGCTAAGGGGATTTCTAGGTTTGTGTGGATTCTATCGGAGGTTCGTGAATGGTTATTCATGACATGCAGCTCCTATGATAGATTTGACTAAAAAGGGGCCTTTTTGTTGGACACCTGAAGCACAAGAGTGTTTCAAAAGGTTTAAGGGGTTGATGACTACGTGCCCAGTGCTGGCACTACCTGATTTTTCGAAGCCGTTCGAGCTTCAATGCGATGCTTCAGGCGAGGGCATCGGAGCGGTACTTATGCAGGACAAGCACCCCATAGTATATGAGAGCCGCAAGCTCAGGGGACCAGAGAGACTATACAACATATATGATAAGGAGATGCTCGCTATCATGCATGCCTTAGCAAAATTTAGGCAATATCTCGTGGGTAGCAAATTTTGTATCAAAACAGACCACAACAGTTTGAGACATTTCTTGTGGCAGCAAGACCTCAATGATCGTCAGCAGAAGTGGGTGAGTAAAATACAAGCATATGATTTTGACATCTCGTTCATTAAGGGCACCCAGAATGTTGTGGCCGATGCTCTTTCACGCAGGCCGTATTTGAGTACCATGGTCCACATTACCAAGGATTGGCGACATATGATTGTGGCAGAATATGCCAAGGATACATGGGCGTCTAGCATTGTTGAGGGATCGACGGTTGACACCAGATATACTCTTGTGAATGACTTGATCATTTACAAGAACAGGGTTTATTTGATCCCAGGATCATTGATGAAGAACATTATCATGCGAGCTTTTCATGATATACCTACTGCAGGACATCTCAGATATTTTAAGACTTATAGATAGGTTAGGGAGAGATCTACATGGAAAGGCCTCAAAGCAGATGTTCTTCAGTATGTACGTGAGTGCCCTATTTGCCAGCAGAACAAACAGGAGAACACGTACCCAGCAGGATTGTTGCGGCCACTTCCAATTCCTGACAGGAAGTGGGAGTGTTTGTCGATGGATTTCATTACGGGCTTACCTAAAGCCCAAGGACGAGATTGCATATATGTCGCTGTGGATCGGTTAACGAAGTATGCCCACTTCTTTCCGATTACTACCACACATACAGCTACACAGGTGGCAGAGGTTTCTTCCGAGAGGTATTTCAACTGCATGGATTACCTCGGAGCATAGTGAGTGACAGGGATAGTCGGTTCCTGAGTCACTTCTAGCAGGAGGTGTTTCGACTCTGTGGGACCGAGCTTACACCTAGTACCAGCTACCATCCACAGACTGATGGACAGACAGAGATAGTAAAAAAATGGGTGGAGGGCTACCTCAGGAACTACATTGCAGGGCAGCAAAAAGCTTGGGTCAAGTGGATTCATTTGTGCGAATATTTCTATAACACGACTTTCCACATGACCATTCAGATGTCTCCTTTCATGGCATTATACGGGTATGAGGCACTGAGTTTTCTAGATTTGCTACTGAGCGACAGTAGAGTGCCGAGTGCTGGAGACTTACTGCAGGAGAGTCAAGCTACTATGAGGACTCTCAAGGAGAATATGGCTAAGGTGCAGAATCAGCAGAAGTAGTATGCAGATCAGCGGAGGACTGAAAGATCTTTTGAGGTAGGTGACATGGTCTATCTTATGCTGCAGCCTTACCGACAGTCTACTCTTAGGAAGAGTGGGGCAGAGAAGTTCAAGCCACGTTACTATGGTCCTTTCAGGATCCTGAGGGGCGTTGGAGAGGTGGCTTATGAGCTAGAGCTTCCTACAGAGAGCAAGGTACACAATGTCTTCCATGTATCACGCCTCAAAAAGGCGTTAGGACACCGTGTGATACCTTCTACAGTTTTACCTCCCTTAGATGATGAGGGAAAATTGATCTTAGTACCTGAGTCCATCTTGGAATCTAGAGAGAGACAGTTGCGTCGACGGACTATCAGTTTATATTTGGTAAAGTGGAAAGATTTGCTAGTTGAGGATGCAACATGGGAAAGCGAAGATATTCTACAGCATCCAGAGTTGAGATTGCTTGAGGGCAAGCAATTTCAAGAGGGGCGGATTGTCATGTCCCCTTCTAATTGACATCTTTTCGAGCGGATGATGAGCCTATTATGCGACCCTCGTAGGCTGATAGGATGGATAGAGGGTCTTGATAGAGATGGGTTGGAATTCGTTCGGGCTCTTTCGGGCATGAATTAAGGGAGATATTAATATTTGATTGATTTAATCAAATATTAATTATTTGATCTAATTTTAATTAATTATTAATTATTAATTAATTATTAATTAATTATTAATTATTAATGATTTGGTCTAATTTGAGGATGCAAATTCTAAATTAAGACTTGGTCTAATTTTAAGACCCTAGTTCTAATTTAAGGGAGTCTAATTTAAGGGAGTCTAATTTTAGCAAGCACACCTTTGGAGGTGTATAAGAATCTCTCATGGGAGAGAGTTTGTATTCATGATTATTGATATTGATTCTTGTTAAGAAATTCTTCTGTGAAGACTGAGCCAAGGGTTCTAGTATTCCATCTGCAGTGGAGAACGTCAACTCTTCATTGTGCGCAATTTAGAGGCTGTGAAAGATCAGCTGATCTATTGCCAAAATTGCATTGAAGAACGTCAACTCTTCAATGTGAGTGATTCAGAGGTTGTGAAAGATCAACCGATCTATTGCCGAATTGGGAGATAACTTCATCTACAAGCTATCACATGTACTTACAAGTTTGAGAGATAACTTCACACAGAAGCTATCACGAGGGTTTACAGGTATTTTCATTATTTGGGTTTTGATTCCAGAATTATACAGATATAGATCTTTTGTATTAGCCCATAATCCTACAGATTAGGATCAAGCATATAGGTTGAGCAATATCAGCGGCCGTACGACTTCCGTACAGATCTGTGAAAGTCCGTACGCATCTACAGAAAGTTCAGGTACCGACATCAGCGAACAGAGACTTATAGAGACCGACATCGGTCGACTCATCACCGACGTCGGCAAGGGGACCACTACAGGTTGATCGACGACGGTAGTATAACCGACGTCGGCGACTATGTTTTTACACAGCAGGCCGAGACGTGCCAGATTCAGCCCAGTTTGCGGAATATACAGAAAATAAAGGCCGAACTTTCGATATTCTTTGTATATTTGATAGAGGATCTCTATTGTAAGCTTATGAGCAAATAAATAAGAAATTATACTGTGATTTATTCATCTATTTGAAGATATTTTGCAGAAATTCAGATAAGCAATTTGGAGCTTTGTTTTGATATTCGAAGGGATATTACACTAAAGTATTCTTACGACAGCTGAATAACGAGTGTCAAAAAGTGATGTGGCATTGTTCAAATATGCCAAGTGGTCCAATAATAATTTGACACATGGCAATATGAATTTGTGAAAAAAAATTGGTTTGGTGTTTATTTTGTTGATAGCCTCCGGTCTTTGACAGGCGGTCATATGAGGATCCATGGGCCCCGTTATTTGCTCACTGGGGACCCTCAGTGAGGGTCAGCACAATCTTGTGGAGGGGTGCCTTGGCCTCCTATTCTTCATTTTTTATTGTATGAAACATTGTATTTAAGTTACAAAGTCTGTAGAAACCCCACCAATGTGGGATAATTATTTAGCACTTTGTAATAAGGATCTTCAAACCAACACATGGCATAGCCAAAAACCACCAAGCTAAGCTGCCACACTAACCACCTTCACGACATCCACCATGTAAAGACCATAGAATCTCCAATGGTGGCCTAAGTTAGGTATATTTCTAAGACTTGTGCCTAAGTCTCCTTCAAAAGAGGCATCAGCACTCATAAAGGAGGTCGTCACCCTTTACAAAGTATACAATCTCTTCCAACACAACAAATGTGGGATAAGATATAAGTGTAAAGCGTAAAAGGGAAGGCTGAAGGACTCAAACTTTTCACCTATCATGAAAGTTTGATAAGCTTTGACCACTTGAGCCATGGGCTTGGAAGTGCTATAAAGGGATAGAACTTCCATTTGAAGGGAAGGAGGAAACCGACTGTGTAAGAGAATTAAGAAGGTTAGGAATTAATTTATGCCTTGTATGGCCTTAAGCCATTAATGACAAGTCTAAGAGATATTCTTATAGGCAAGCAGAGACCATAGAAGGTGAATTGAAGACTTTTAATGATTTTGTAAACCATTTATTGCATGAAATTAATAGAAATGGTCCTCACTTTGAACGGACCTGGAGATGTAGGCTATTGAAGCCGAACTCCGTTATCAATTTGCTGGTGAATTCTTCTAATTTTCTTTGCTATTTATTTTAATTCTAATCTTCATTTTAATTTTGGTTTCAATTTCTTTATACAAAATTAAATGGAAAATTTGAGAAAATAGTAGATTTTTTAAATGTGACAAGTGTTATTTGATTTTGTGACACTTGCATTTTCAGTTTTTAGATCAAACTATGCACAGTGTTTTGATCAGATATATTATTTTTTTACCTATACATTGGCATCATCTATTGAGGCATTGAAAGCACATTACTTTATATTTTGTGTCGAATGTAAAGCATTGAGATCCCATTGCTGGATTGCTGCATTGATTTTTTTATCATTGATATATTATATGTTATGATTTGGAAGGACATAAAGAGAGATCTAGATCTACATTGTGACTACTACATTGGAAGTATTGTGTAGATCTATGTTCTTTTATGATGCATGGAGCTAGGCATTTTAGTGCATTGGAAGTGCAACACCTTTTTTTTTAATCCTTTCCTTTTCATGTTTTATCTGTTGTGCTGAAACATATGATTTTGGCATCATTTTCTACTACTTTGGCATTGGTTTCTGACAAAGACATAGATGCATGGGAAGTGGCATGGGAAAGAGATCTATTACTGGGTTGAAACGTGGTATTGGAAGTGAAGGGGTGATGTAGTCTATAGGGAGCAATCTAAACACCTAGCTTATGACTTACTATGGCCCTATCTCAATGCCAATGATAGTAGTTTGAGTGGTTAGTCATAATATTCAATGGCAATGGCTTGAGGAGTATAAAGTCATGATGACTCCATGAATGCCTTCCTCTATTCAAATAACCCCTTGACTAGCTATGTAGTGACCATTGGTAACTAACTACATACCTGATTTATAGTTTATTTTATTCCATATCTTTTTTCCTTGAGGGCCCATATCCCAATTCCACTTCCATTAGCCACAAATCTATTTTTTTAATTTTTTTAGGTTTTGTCATAACTTCTTCAATTTTTATCCTCTTTGAAAATTTTCCATAGTGTTCCTTTCCCTTTTCTACTCCTTTGTCCCTCTTAGACAAATTTTCTATTTTTCCATTAAGATTTTGAAATTACCCTTGCCCTTGTCAATCATAACTTGGTAGTGCCCAAAACCTAATAAAAGTATTTTTACCACTTCCAATTAAGTCCAAGTATACAAATTTCCTTGCTCACCATTTATTAAAACTTGTTTTTCTATCCCTTGAAAAAAAAAATTGGTTATAGTTGTTACCCATGTAAGCACCATAATAAATGACATTATTGCAATCAAATCTTGACTATCTGAATTTGATCACTGCCTAACCAATGAAATATGTAACCTCAATCACTGCCTAGTAGTATCCAGAATACACTTTGGACATTTTGATTTAATGATGACCATCAACCAAATGGTAGTTCTCTTTTTAGGATACTATTTTGTGGCCTTAAGTTAAACATTCCTAAATTTGATGGCACTTATCCCACTAGTTGGCTCTACTGTGTTGATCAATATTTCTTCTTGAATCCTACTATGGAATGAGTCTCTATTATTTCATTTTAATTAGAAAAGGAAGTTGTTCAATGGTACCAATGGTATCACAAGGCACATCCAGAACCAAATTGTGTGGAATTCTCCAAACTCTTGTTAGTATGTTAGTTCCTATGATGACTTCAAGGGAGCTTTGATTAAAATTTGTCAAACTGGGACTATGTGAGAACATCTAATCGAGTTTGAAAAACTCATCGATAAAACTAAAGGCCTCTTTGATGAATTCTTCACTAGTTTATTCATTAATGGCCTCAAAGATGTCATTTGATCTAAGGTTAAATTTTTCAAACCACACATAATGATGGATTCCTAAAGGCTCACAAAGCTCTTTAAAGACAAGATCACTTCACAATGTCGTAATTCTAATTGGGCACCCTCCAGGCTATCTTATTTCTAGCACCCCATAAAACACACCCCTCTCAATCCAACTACCATCAATAGGATCATAATAATGGAAATACATGCACATCACAAAAATGGGATATATTATAATTGTGATGATAAATGGGATATTGGCCACAAATGCATTGAACAAAAATAATACCTACTTGATGTTGATTCTCACCCATTATAGAATAATGTGAGAACACCACAAAAGAATCAAAGAAAATAGAAGTTGATATTAGGCCCTCTGATTCACATCCTAAAATATCCATGTATGCTTTGTTAGGGGTCATTAGCCCCTAGACAATGTGTGTCCAAGGTTTTTTTAAGAAGCAACTCCTCACCATCCTTATTGATTCTAGAAGCACTCACAACTTCATCAACCCTTAGGTAGCTAAGCAAGAAGATTGTTTTATACACCCTTGTTCCAGGTTTGAGGTGATGATTTTTGGTGTAGGCCTTTTCCCTACGGGTTTTGGATACATGATTGTATTATCTTGCTTAGGGCTTTAGAGGTCATGTTGGTTACTTGGAAAAATTAGTATCACATTAAATAGAATGTGTGTTATCTTTCCCTCTCCAACTTATATATGCACCTTTCTCCCTTTGTATTTTCAATTAGCATGCTATAGAGTAATTCATCTCTTTGTGCAATATTCTCGCCTGCTGGTTTCAATTTCTTTTAGCTTTGTGATGTGTGCTTGCTTGAGTTTCATGATCACTTCACCATGACTATTCACTGATACGAAGATCCTAACAAATTATTTTATGGTATCAAAGTGCTAATTTGGTATTCGATTATCTGATTTTTATTGTGTTAAGCTTTCATTAAAATATAGAGTTTATTTTCATATTTGTGAGGCAATTTTTTAGTGGTTTTATGAAATATTGGGGTTGCTTTTTTGAAAAAAATCTCAAAAACTCCAGGATTTGTTAAAATCCCTCAGTCACCTAAAGCGATTGAAAAAAATTATAACGGTCTTTTATTCCAGTTTCAAGCTAGATTCTCTCTTGTTTGTTTTAGTTTGGAGGTTTATCCACATGTGGTACCTTGGAATACATCATATACACAATTAGTAACTCATCTCAGACTTGCAAGTGCTTTAACATTCCATGTGAAGCCATTCAGGTGTGCATACTCACCCTTTTCATATATTTGTGTTTTGGACCAGATCTACAAAGAAAAGGTTGCATTGAGTTTTCATCATGACATTAGAAAAAGGTAATTTGTGATATGATATTTAATCTTCTCCAAATATGCACAATGTTTTGATCATATATATTATTTTTTTACCTTTGCATTGGCATCATTTGTTGAGGCATTGAAAGCACATTACTCTATCTTTTGTGTTGGAGGTAAAGCATTGAGATCCACCTACTTGACTGATGCATTGATTTTTTATCATTGATCTAGTATATGTTATGATCTAAAAGGACAAAAAGAGAGATCTAAATATGCATTATGATGATTTCATTGGAAGTCCTATGTAGATCTGCATTATTTTCTGATGCATGGAGCTAGGTATTTTAGTGCATTGGAAGTGCAACACATTTTTTTAAAATCCTTTCCTTTTCACCTTTTATCTGTAGTGCTAAAACATCTTATTTTGGCATCATTATATGCTACTTTGGCATTAGTTTTTGAAAAAGACATAGGTGCATGAAAATTGGCATGGCAAAGAGGTTTGTTACTAGGTTGAAATGTGATAATGGAAGTGGACTAGTGATCTGGTTTGCAGGGAGCAATCTGAACACCTGGCTTATGGCTCACTATGGCCTTGTCTTAGTGCCAATGGAAATAGTTTTAAGTGGTTAGTCATAATAGTTAATGGAATTGACCTAAGGAGTATACATTCATGATGACTCCATGAATGCCTTCTTCTATTCAAATGGCCCCTTGACTGGCTGTGTAGCCACCATTGGCAACTGACTACATACCTGATTTCCTCTAAATGGTGATGATACTCCTCTCTTTGGCAGTGTTGTACTAGGCTAATTTATCTTTTCCAAAAATTCCAAAACCTAAAATATGACATAAAAGAATTAAAAAGAAAATCATGTTTTTAATTATATTTAAATAGCTTTGTAATTTTTTAATTAAAACCCCTTTCAAGAGGATTTTACAGAAAAGTATATGTAAGGGTGACTAGGCCAGGTATGGTTTGAATTTTGTTAATGTGAGGACGTTCATGGTTTAGTGCCGATTCCATTGGGTGGTTACACAATATGCTTTGTGTTTGAACCTATCAAGCATTTAAACTTTAAGTACAATTTAATTCAATAGGCCATTAATGACAAAAAATGTATTTTGCTATAACTTTTGACTGGTAACTCAGAATTGAGTGCCACTTTTTTCAAAAGTGCATATTTTTTTGTCATTTTTCCATTGGTCTATTTTTTTTTATAAAATTCATTAAATTTATAAATTTATAAATGCACTAAAGAGTTGTCCTGAGTCAGAAGTCCAAAACCGGTGACTATAGAGTGAACACACGCAACTGTTGAATCAAGAAATCTAGAAGAGAGAATAAACTAAACAAAATGTACTCAATAATAAATATGAACTGATTATACAAAGAGACAAAGTTCATAGTTATCACATCTCTCAAAATTGTCATAAATCACAACTAAGAAGCTCTACATAGTGGTGTAAATCCAATGAAATGTGTATCAATAAGTGACCATAAACACAGTCACAAGAGTTGGCCTAGTCACTATATTGAGTTGGGTCAAATAGGATCAAGAATTTATCCATATAAGAATGGAAAAAGTTCCCAATCCATAAGCTAATGTTTCATATTTAGAGCATGCATTGGTACTCGATCATAAGCACATATTTCTCATTCCCTGATCATGTTTTGTAATTGAAAACACAAGGGGGATATTGTTGATTATTTTGTAGAGATTTTTGTGGGCCCTACATTCTCTCATGTGCACATTCAATTTTCATAACTGTTACCTATACCCATTTAGTGACTGAGTTCATATATTACTCTTGTATTTTTGGATGCATTGTCAGCAGAGTTTGACATCCATTTGAGCGTGCATTGTCACTTATGCATAGATTGCTCTCATTTGACTGGACTCATTTTTGGATTTGTTCGAAGTCCATCTCTAGAGTGTGCACTATTTTTACTCCAGATGATGAGAGTTATTTTATCTCAAGTGATCCTTCTTGGGAAGGATAATTTTGTTTCTTGGCATGCTTATATAGAACACTTGCTCACATGCAAGGATCATATTCTATTTCTATATGGTCAGATTCTTGCACCCACTAATCTTGTTTGGTTCAATAAGTGGGCTAATACTTGTGACAAGGTTTTTTTCACTCTATTACTACATGTTTCCATAGATCTTCATTTCCATGTGGAATATACAAAATGCTATGAACTATTTGAAGCATCTTATAGTCTCTTTTCGTAAATCTAGCTGACACTTACATCACTGCTCCTCTACTACCTATTGTCTCTTCTGAGACTATTGTACTCTCACCTCATACTTCTATTCCCTATGATGACACATTTTTGATGGACAATGCTCTTCCTTTTATCAAGCCCCCACTATAGGGTGAGATTTTGTTAGACGTTAGTTGTCTCATTGCAAATTTTACATCCATTCTTATGTAGATTGTTTCTCTTTTAGAGCCTTCACCAACTTGCATTTTGAAGGACTTCATTGATTTTAGTGAGAGTATACACATTAAGAGTATCAATGACTCATATGTTCCTATAGATGTTCATCTTGAAGATTTAACTGCTTCATTTGTAGACCAGTCTTCAGTTTCGATGGTTGTTGAGAATTACTCTCATCTTCTCATGGATATTCTTTTAGTGAATGTTCCATGTCTATCTTCTTCCCTGGTTGTTCTCTCTCCTTCATTATATGCTTCTTCATTTCTATCCTCTATAGTTAGTCATGTGATACCTAATCAGAGTTTGGCACATTTGAGCATTTTTCAGAGATCTACATCATGATCCCTACATGCATTCCACTTGAGTGGAATTCATCAATTTGATAGCTCATGGTTTCTTTCTTTTGAAAGGAAGAGATAGCATTTATTGCAGAGGGACCTACTATAGCATTCACCATGTGACATTCTACATTCACATTCTCTCTCTTCTATGTGGAGGCACACTTCATGTTTTGTAGGATATTGGGGATCATCATTGTGTATTTGGAGTGTTGATTGTTTCAGCATCTTCTTCTAGGAGGTCTTTTAGTCTCTTCTTATTTTCTCTCTTTTGGGGGGGGTGGGGGTGGGGGGAGTTTTTTCCCAATGGGTTTTCTCATTTTCTCTACTTTATGAGATATTGAATTGTACATGGGTACCTCATCAAGAATTGTTGTCAGGACCCATTTTGTGTATCATCACCTACCTAAGCAATGCTTATGAGGGGAGTCTTGGTGTAGGCCTTTTTCCCACAAGTTTTGGCTACATGGTTATATTAACTTTCTTAGAGATATAGAGGTCATGTTGGTTACTTAGAAATATTAGTACCACATTCACTATAATGTGTGTTATCTTTCCCTCTCCAACTTATAAATGCACCTCTCTCCCTTTGTATTTTCATTCAACATGCTATAGAGTAATTCATCTCTTTGTACAATATTCTCGATTGATGGTTTCAATTGCTTTTAGCTATGTGATGTGTGCTTGCTTGACTTGTATGATCACTTCACTATGACTATTCACTGATATGGAGATCTTAGCAAATTCTTTTAATGATTACCAATGGAGGTAAATTATCATGTAAGTAAAAGTGTCACAATGTTCACATTTTAGTGGGAGACTATACCCTTTGGGCTGAAATGTTTTCTTTATATTTAGGTGGATGTGATGTTGTTATCGGTGCACAATGTTTACAAACCCTAAAACCCATCCTTTGGGATTTTTTTGAGCCTTGGATATAGTTCTTAGAGAATGAACAAAAAGACACTCTGTAAAGCCTTTTTTTGGCTCCACAAGCATTTTCAACTCTCACAGCATGGAGAAAATTATCAAATGGGGATCTCATAACATCATTACCCAACTATTTTCTCTTCACACTACTTCACCACTAGACTCTCCCCAACCTTTGGACTTGCACAATATTTTGGCCAAGCATGTAATAGTTTTTTATGAACCCATAGGATTGTTGCCTCATCAGATAGAGAACCATCATATCCAACTTCTTCCTAGAAATTCCCCCTAACATTCAGCCATACCAGTACCCATTTCATCAAAAGAATTACATTGAAAAGATCGTTGATGACTTCATATAGGCAAGGGTCATTTGACCCAATACTAGTATATATTCTTCACTAGTCTTGCTTGTTCATGAAAATGATGGCTCCTAACAACTTTGCATTGATTACCAGGATCTGAACAAACTACCCATCAAGGATAAGTTTTCCATTCCAATCATATATGATCTCCTTGATGAACTCCATGGTACAAATTTTTTATCCAAATTGAACCTACACTCTAGATATCACCAAATCCATCTTCATGATGTTGACATTTCCAAGACATCTTTTTGCACACATGACAGCCACTATGAGTTCCTTGTCATGCCATTTGAGCTTAATAATGCTCCCTCTACCTTATAAAGTTTGATTAACCAAGTCATCTACCCATTTTTGTGGAAGTTTATCTTGGTCTTCTTTGACAACATTCTCATCTACAACCATACATGGAAGGATCACCTCCACCACTTCGACATAGCATTGGGAATTCTTATTGCCAACCACCTATGCGGAAAACATTCAAAGTGTTCTTTTGGACAAATAGAGGTTGAGATTTGGGACATATTATTACATTTGATGGTGTTCATGTTGAGCCCACCAAAATTGAAGCTATGACAAATTGGCCTCTACAAAGACCCTCAAAACAATACATGGATTTCTTGGTTTGATAGGGTACTACCAGAAATTTGTCAAGGATTATGGCACAACTACATCTCCCTTGATAGCTATGATCAATAAAGACTCATTCATATGGTCAACCACATCTGTCCAAGCATTTTATAGCCTTAAACATGTTATGTTCACCACATCGATCTTGGTCATGCCTAATTTATCCAAGCCATTTGTTCTTCAGTGTGATGTATGTGGAATGAGTCTAGGTACTATACTTATTTAGGAAGGATGCCCCATTGTCTTCACTAGCAAGGCCCTCACTGAGAAAAATTTGGCATGTTCCACATATGATAAATATATGATGGGTATCCACCATGCAGTTTTAAAATGGCATCTATATTTTCTTAGCTAACACTTTTGCATCAAAACTGATCATCAAAGCCTCAAACATTTCTTAGAATAGAGGATCTCTTCCCCATATCAACAAAAATGGGTTTCTAAACTCATGGGATATGATTATGAAATTACCTAAAAAAAATATAAGGAAACTTGGTGGATGACACCCTCTCTTACTAGTTTAAAGAACAAAGCTGCTTGTGTGTTGTTTCCATTCCCATTTCCACATGGCTCCAGGATCTTTAGCATGAATGGCATCATGATCTCGACACCCAACAACTCATATTTCAACTATCTACTGACTCATATGCTAAAACTAATTATACTTGGGATGGACACACATTGAGATATAAATGTTGTATTCTATTAATTATTGGCTCTAGGTTCAAATAGACTATTTTGTAGGAGATGCATGCCTCCCCTTCTACAGGACATTTGAGTTTCCTAAAAACCTATGAGTGAGTCCATCATAGTTTCTTTTAGTCTAGACTCAAGTAGGATATCAAGAAATTTGTTTCCAAATGTGATATTTGTCAATGACCTAAAGGGGAAATAGTTTCACCACCTAGTCTACTTCAGCCATTACCCATTGCAAACCATCTCTAGACTAACATTTTCATGGATTTGATTGAAGGCCTCCCCAATTCTAGCGACAAATTAGTCATTCTTGTTGTAGTAGATCATCTTTCCCAATACGCTCATTTTTGTGCTCTAGCTCATCCCTACACTAATTTTACCATAGCCCAGACATTCCTTGATCAAATATTTCAGCTCCATGATGTTCCTACTTCTATTGTCTTAGAACATGATTCTACCTTTACGAGTCATTTTTGACAAGAACTCTTCAATCACCTTGGTACAACTCTCAAAATGAGTTTAGGGTATCATCCACAGACCAATGGCCAAACTAAAATTGTTAATAAATGTTTGGAGACCTAACTTCATTGTTTAGCAACAACATCAATGGGTAAAATGGTTATCTCTTGTAGAGTGGTGGTACAATACCTCCTACCACATGGCCACTAAGCTCACTCTATATGATGTTGTGTATGGCCAAAAACCACCCTATCTTCTTTCATATATACCAAGGAGCTCTAGTACAGGTTATTGATACTACACTCAATACACATGATAATATCCTTCACCTCCTTAAATATAATCTTCACATAGCACAAAATTGCATGAAACAACAGGCAGACCGACATCACTTTGAACGATCCTTCCACCCTAGAGATATGGTTTTCCTTTGTCTACAACCTTACAAGCAATCATATTTGAAGCTAAAAGGCCACCAAAAATTAGATCCAAAATTTGATGGGCCTTATAAAATCCTCCAACGGGTTGGATCTATCCCTACAAGTTGGAACTTCCACCCTTATCCTGTCTGCACCCTATTTTTCATGTCTCATGCTTAAACAAGGTCCTTGGGTATAATATACACACTTAGATAATTCTTACAGAATTGGATGCATAAGGATCCATTATTTTACATCCTGACTCCATCCTGGATAAGCACTCTCATCGGCTTTGTAATCGGATCATCACTGAAGTTCTCGTCCAATGGCATGGGATGCACCCAGAAGATGCTACCTGGGAACCTATTCTATAAATCCAACATCAATTTCCTCACCTCAAAATTTGAGGATAAAGCTTTTAAGGGGGAGGGCATGTTAGGACCCTAGGTCCTAACCATATTTTTGTAATTTTCTTCTTTAATAAACGACTACATATGCATATGCTTTGTAAGATGTCCCTCAAAGCCTATTGTAATAGTTGAGTTTAATAGTGTAATAATCCCACATTGATTAGTAGTAGTGGTTATCTAGTATTAGATCACTATAAATAGGAGCCTAAACTAGTATGAAGGCATCCAAAAATTGTATTGAATTTATCTTGCTTAAAAGAGGTTGCTCCCTCGAAGACCAACAAATTGCAATTCTGTGTGTTTCAGTGAATATATTAGTGATATTTATAATTTATTTCATATATTTGCAATTATTTCTTAACTTTTTTGGGAAGGATCCTATCAAGCACCTTCGCTTAACCAGCGAATTTCAAAAGTCCTTAATCTCTAAATGGAACTATGGTCTTGCATTTTTTCAGTGACTTCAGCAGAAATGAGATAATCATTACCTCTTCCATTAATACAAGTAATAGAAAAACACCACAGCTTTGCTGAGAATCCGTTCAGGACTCTAAGATGCCACCACCATAGCTGCCTGCACCCATGACAGTTTTTTATAGCAAGTATAGGTCATCCAATCTGTGCCCACCAGACGTTACAACCAATTATCATTCAAATGTCCAGAGAGTGCTAGGATCAACCATGATCCAACAATGACCCAACCTTCTGTCACGTCTTGTCTGAAAAACCAACATAACAGACCTCTGGATTTTGTAGTTAAACTATCCAGTGAAGGACATTTCAATAGTCTATAGATCAGGGTACAAATTAACATAGGTAGGTGATGCTCTCCTTCATTCCCCCCCATCTGACGGAACTCATACTTCTCGAGGCCAAACTCGTCTAGTACAGGGATTGAATCGAAATAAAATATCTCTCCCCCTCCAAGGAAGCCATCGGAGCACATATCTCGTCAAGACAGGTGGATAAAAACACAACCTGAAATAGACCTTCATCATTTTAACTCTTTTCATAATTTTTGCCTGGATCTGGGTCTGGATCATCCTCGTTATCCCCTTCATTCGAACCCTCTGCAACTTCCTGCCTAGCGAAAGATTTAAAATCTCCGCCGCTCCTCATTTATATATTGTTTTTATCTAATTAATAAATATATCCATGAATTCTATTAAAAATAATAGATTAAATTCCGATCCATCTCAATAGTATATTTTTTATTACTACATCAACAACCATTATTGTGAAATTATTTTATCATGCTTGGATCAAAAGAGTACATATAGGATGGGGATGGTGTAGTTAAAATGGATCATTATACTCAATGAATCTAATCTCATGGAATGTTTGAAATATGATAGATTCTTATAAAGAATTATTTGTGTGTGTTTCTAGTTAGCATTTGATAATATTATATTATATATAGTTACACACGATTAATATTTATATGTTTCTTCTACAAATTTCTTTTAAAAGTATTTGGTATGACATTGTAAAGTTTAGAATTTTATTTGAAAATAGACGTGTCAGTGTTATTATTTTAGTTTCTCCATTAAGGGGAGAAGACCCATTACATAAATTTATTTTACTTGTAATTGATGGAAATTATTGACATATTTGCAATGTTTATGCCCTTAATGATGGCCTTGATAAAATGTCATTATGAATATGGATTAACGATATTATTCCTTTTCAACTTAACTAATATGTGATGAATTTAATATGATTTATTTTCTAGTGGATAAATTTGGTGTCATGCATATGCGATGGTGTATATAAGAGTGTGAAGCTTGGTATTATTTTAAAAACTATTGGGGCATAATGGACCTTATTTTTTGGAAACACTTATTAAATTGAAAACCATGATTTACTTGGTTCAACCTTTGAGTTAGTACTCACTGGGTTCTCAAACAATTATACCACATAATTATTTCTAAGTAAAATGTGTTTTACTTTTAAATTTTGGATCCATACATTCCCATGGTTTACCTAGAAGTTGTCCTTTCTGACCATAGTCCCATCACTTACAAATTGGCATGTAGAGGTGGCCATAATAAATTTTATCACAATAAATTTTCTTGAATACATCACTTCTCAGCGATGAGGGAACTATATAAATCATTAAAAATATATGGAATTTTTATCCACATCCACCATATATTATCAACTTGGTTAGGTGGTTGATTGATGTAATTAGCCACATTGCCTCCTTCCTCCAACATTATGAAAAATAGATTATATAATTTTTAAAGATAGTTGATGGCATTGTTTCTAAGGAGCACTAGAATGTTTCAATTTTTTGGGAACAAAGCCCATTTAATACTCAATTGTTGGCCATGACTTCTGCAATAAAACATACTATTAAAAATATTAAAAGTCATGCTGCAAGAAATTACCAAATTAGGGCCCGAATACACTAGTTTACTATTTGTGACTATGCCTCTAAGTATTTTTTCAAATATGTTAGGGATAGGCAAGGAAGAGTAAATTAAATCCATCAATATAAAACATAATCTTCTCACAAAATTGCTAGATGTCTCCTCAGACTTTTTGGATCACTATAAACTTTTGTTCCAAGCCTAGAAGGACTTGGTGGAGAGATCTCAAGCATTAAAATAATATTTAGATGTGGTGCCTCACAATTTAAGCCCTTCAACTAAAAAACTCTATGATGCCTCAATCTTTATTGATGAATTTTATGTTGTTGTGAAATGCATGGATAATGATATTGGGGGTAGATGGATTTATATGTGATTTTTATAAATGTAATTAGAAAATTGTTGGTCTTGACTTGCTTTAGGTTTATATAGAATCCTTACATAATAAATACTTAGGATCTGTCATAAATAAAGGAAATATTAAGGTTATTCCTAAAGTTGGTGATATGGATCTCATTACCAATTGGAGATTGATTGCCTTACTAAATGTTTCCTATGAAATCACTACTAAATCTTAAGCACTTTGCCTTCATTATATTCTCTTTGCAGTCATTAGACTAGATAAATAGTTCATTAGATTTAAATACATCTTAAAAAACATTATTGTTGTTTATTAAGGAATGGAATGTGAATGTGTATCTTAATAGAGGACCATCTTTGTTAAGCTCAATTTTTAAAAGAATAATAATTAGATTGAGTGGCCTTTCATTCTCACCATTCTTAAAGCATTAGGCTTTGGGGATTTCTTTCTATTGGTAGTGCAATCTCTATTCTTTGAATCCTCAACTTATCTCACCATCCATGGTCACAAATATGACAGGTTTTGTATTTTTAGTTACATCAGACAAGGCTTTCATATTGCCCCAACATTGTATGTCTTAGTGTTTGAAGCATTTAGATATCTCCTCGCTCATTGAGTTGACCATGGGCTTATTAGGGTAATTTCACTTTCCTATCACCCCTCTTAGCTTATTAATGTAAAATTTTCAAATGATTATTTTCTCATGCTAGCCATGCAATTTTTTTTTCAAATATGTGCTTTGCTACCTTGACATTTTTTTCAAAGCATGTGGTTCAAGTCTATAATGGGATAAAACTCAATGCTACAAATAGAACATGATGTCATTGTAAGAGTGGATCCAAAGTTTTTGCTGAAAATGGATCCATAAAGGGTTAATAGTTTAAATTCCTTGTTATTCCCTTCACATTTGACAATTTCCCCATTGAGTTATGGTATTATGCATTTAAAAGAATGAAAATTAAATCACTTACTTAATTTTCAAGCCTCTTTCTCTTGCACACAATTTTCAAGTCTACAATAAAATTATTGTATCCATTCATGTCTATCATTATTCTCATTAGGCTCCTTCTAAAGCCTCATATGATAGAATAGTAAAGGTACTTAGATATTTTCTCTAGGACAATGTTAAGCAATCTCAATGTTTCAACAAAGTTGATTATAATATTTGTTGCATTGCTTATGACAAAGGAGGCATGGTTATTATTGATATTCATAGATAAAGCACTTATCTTTGTCTTACATGGATAATGAGGGTTATTGAGGGGAATGAGGCCTAAAATATTCTCCAAAGGAAATGCATTTCAATGGGGACTCATTATGGCAAGAATTACTAGAAAAACATTAGATTTACATATGTCGCTATCAAGATAGATCCCTTGTTTCTAAGAACACATATAAATATTTTGAAGTTGTGAAGCCCTATCTCAAGTGGGTTGCCAATTTGTTTTGAATTGATCTCTCTTTTAATGACCAAAACATTTGGTGGTTCCTTGTCATGAGAACTACCAACCTCCCTCTGGTTGATATGCCAAGCATAAAATCTCTTCATAAAAGGAATTTCAGCCATTTGAGATTTGGTTTTCTCTTGAGATTCGATCTCATGGCATGTTTTTTAAACAAAGCATAGACTTTTGAATTCAAAATTACACCTATTGTATGAATTCATGAATTCATATCAGATGTCATGCTTCATAAGATGGGTCTTTAACTCTCAATTATTCAATCAAAGGATTCATAGTGACATTCCATTATTTCCTTCCAAAATTATTCAACTAGATTCCTCTATCAAATTATGAGTCCATTTTCTTCAACTTTGGGTAAGCTCAATAAGAGATGAAGTTTGAATTCCTCAAATAGAATTTGGCTTACTAGACTCAATAGTATTTGGAATGCCAAGCCCGAGCCTAAATTAGATCACTTTCTTTAGTATCTAGGTTATCAAAGCCTTTTTTTTGGAGAGAGTCTCAAACACTTTGGAATTCCTAACTCTTAAGTGTTTGGCCAACTCTCATCCACAAACCTTCAGGCACCTTTTTTGGACATGTCTAAGAGACCAAAACAATTGGCAATGGACCTATAGATAATTTAAGCCAGATCACCTATAATCATTCAATTGGAAAATGACTTTTCTTGAGACAATGCTCAGTGGTCTCCATATATTGCATTTCTATGGAATTTTGTCAAAACTATTATTCAATTTCAGCTATGGAAGTCTAAGAATTTAACTATTTTTAACAATGAAGATTTTCCTATACAATTATCAGTTAATAGTATAGTACTTTTTATTTCTTCAACATTTTTTCCAAGCATAGACAAAGAAGGTGTCTTTTGAATTTCAGCATCTTCAAGTAGCTTCTCAACTAGTAGGGGAGTGCTCCTTATGCTTTGAGTCATGTTCCTCCCATAACTGCTTCTCTTCCCTTCCTCCTCTGTTGCAGTGAGGAAAGATCTCAAATTGTCTCTCTCAATGGACTTCACTTGTGTAGGATGGTGAGCCAGTGGATTAATATGTGTTATCGTCTCTTGGGTAGGCAATTATAGTATTTTTTGGCTCCTTTAGAGACCATTCAAGACAGGTAGGTAGCTTTTCATCCTCCTTCAACTGAACCCATTTCTTGGGTTGCTCAACTTTCTAAAAGTAATCCACCCTAACCTTCTCCGGGTGTTGTTCCTATACTTGGACATCTCACTTACCTTGTGATGTGACGTTTTAATTCCACTTCTATTTGTCGATGTCATGTGACGTTTTGATTCCACTTCTAAAGATGCATACAAATGGGAATGGAAGTCTTACTGTTTTTTTTTTTTTTTTGACGAGCCATATAATTGAGGACAAGGCCCATAGGCCTACAAACATGCATCTTTACATGCTGTTTTCAAGCCTGTAAATACAGGTGCCTATTGACCGTTCGTATGCACGGATTTCAGGTCAGTTTCATAAACATGGCGAATAAGACGGGTGCACATTGTGGTATCACCATTGTGGGTGATACTTGCGCTTTCCTCCGAGGCCAACCAGCGGAATAAAGTACCATCACGTTGTAAAGCCACCAGCAGAACGTCAAACACTCGAAATATATTAATGTTTGTTGGGACTGGCGAGATTCGTCATTCCCACCTCCAAGATGGGTTGCAGCATCCGCATCTTTTTTTCTGATTAAAGACTGGTTATGAAATAATAGAAAGGGATCTCCAGTCAGTTTCCTATAGGTTGTCCTGGATGCGTTTCACACCTACCCCGAGTTAGAAAAAGAAGATAATGATGATCACTATGGAATCAAAATAATTTAAACAGTTTGAGTATTGTCAAAAAGATGGGAGCTTTCTCAGAAGGTGGCCATGGAATCATATGCCCAAGAAAATAATAGAAAGGAGATGCTTCTGGCCTGTACGCAGGGAAAAAAGATAAAGATATATTCAAGCATATGGTTCTGGTCTCTGTCTATTTTAAAGAATGAAGGAATGACATAAGATAAAACTGATCGTAAAGTTACTTTCAATCAGCTGTTACTGAAAGTCTAAATAAACGGTGATCACTTTTTGAGTGGTTGGAAACTAGTTACAATTTCCAATGTCTGAGCAACTTCTAGTTTAATTCAGGTATCTCTTTTTGCATGACCATACTTTGACAGGTTTCATCTTGTCTGAGTCTTAAGAAACATAAAACACGAATCTTAATGTCATCTACCCTCATCTAATTCTCAAATGGTAAGTATTTTAAACGTGCCATTGTATCTAACAAATGTATATGAAAAGTAGGGGAGTGTTGGTATTCCAATAATTTTATATTATAATGCACAACTCAAGTTGTTTAAGACATATGAGAAGGGTGTATAACTAAAAAGAAAGGAATGAAGTTATGAACAAGAATTGATAGATTATTTTCACATGGTACTTGCCTTCCTCTACATCCAGTATTTTACGTTGTTTTTTGTATAGAATTTTCAGTTTTTAAAGATTTTAATGGAGAAATGATGAATTCTCCTCCAAAAACATTCTTAATTTAAGATATTTTCTTTGATGTCAATTGAATCTTTTTATATGTAAAGGGATTAATTTTTCAAGGAAAAGGATCTTGGATATTGATTTTTGTCAACAAAAAAAAATATATTGAAGATAAATAGAGCATTAAATACTTTTACGAAGATTTGAGACCATCTCATTTAGTTATTAGTGGAGATCCTCCCAGAGCATCATAAGAAGTATATTACTTTTGCATGAATTTTTTAAATATGAATTTTAATTTCTAACTTACTAGTGGAAATTATTACCTTATAGGAGGATTCGTATTGATGGCAAAAACATCAGATTAAAGGCAGGGTCTCATTTAGTCTAAATTATAACACCAATATGGACATTACTTCAAGTATTATTTGTCAAATCATAGTTAAACAAAAGTTTCACCTCATTTTATTAACAAACCATTTAATTGCCTACATAAAAAGATGGCAAAGGTTTTAAAATAATACATACTTAAAAATAATATTAAAAACATGAAAATAAAGACAGCTATCAGAAAAGTCAAGGAGGATGAAAAAAAAACCAGAAACCCTAACCTTCTCTGTAGGTTTGGGCCATCATCAATCCAAAGCAGGTCTTTGAGTCTCAGAAAAAGATATTCATATGACTAAGAAATGGATTGGCTTCTCATCAAACACATGATCAAAGGAGAAGGAGGCTCAAAATCAAACTAAGACTTGGGAGGCTCTGAAAGCTTTCGACAACATTCAATTACCCTAGATTTTTTGAAAACACTGATGGTGGGAAACAAGCTCCAAGCCTCAAATCTGAACCCCTTGAGGAGGAAAATGAGGTTTTGGCTTTGCGTGAGTTTGCAATTTTGGACTCTCAAGCTCGTGTGGTACTAAAGATTGGTAATGACAAATAACTTACCTGGGATTCCACTAAGCTCACATAAGCTATTTCACATCTTGAGACAAGAGCTTTAATTGGTAAGTTTGCTGGAAATGGCCAACAATAGGGGAAATCAAATCTTGGGTTGAAGAAAATTAGGGTAAGATTATGGAGATTAAATTTTTACCAAAAGGTTTCTTCACTATCATTTTCCCTTGTAAAGATAGTAGAAATCAAATCCTTAATAAAACCCTTTGGGCTTTGTGGAAATCTAGTCTATGGCTCTAACCCTAGAAGCCCAACTTTGATCCAAACTCAAAACACTCAAGAAGATACCCCACATGGGTTAGATTCTTTGGTCTCTCAGTCGAATAGTGGAGTTGGGATTGTCCTATGGCTTTGGGAAAATTGCTCAGATACTTTATGGAAATAGACCCAAAAATAGAGGAGGGTTGTCTAGCCTCTTATGCTAGGATTTGGGTTTTGAGTGACCTAATAGTAGAGGTCTCAGAAAAAATCCTTGTCAAAGCTCAAGGTAAACTTTGGAGTCAACCAGTGGATTTTGAAAACACCCCCTTCTGGTGTTTGAAATGTAGAGGTACTAGACATATTCAAAAGCATTTCCCAGAAGTGAGCGCTAGGATAACCACAATAATTTTTTGCCATATTTGGAAACCAATCTCCTCATCCTCAATGGATTTCCATTTACAAAATGTTAGGAATTTATGGTCCACTTAGCAAAAGAATTTGGCAAAAGAAAAAGGGAAAAAATCTTCAATGGAGAATATTTTTGATAAAGGTTTGCCTTCAATTTTGAGGTCATAGGATAATGCATCACCCTCTTTACAGGACTTTCCTCCTAGTGGTTACAAATCTCCAAAAAATAATGGTGTGAATATTTTTGAAATGGAAGCCTTGCTAGAAAATTTAGGTAAGTCAAAATCCCTCTCTCTGAACACCATGATTAAAGGGTGTGACTTCATATCTAAATAATCCCAAACTATCAAGAGTCTCATCTAACACTCTAAGCATAGTATGGAGAATGGAAATACTTATAGTAAAATTAGTCAATTTTTGAGAGATGAGAATCCTATGATTGAGGCCTTGATTAGCAACTCAGAGGTTGAAGGATCGAAATCAATAGAGGAGCTGAATTCAAGAGAATGCTTGTCTATTTTACAAATCCAAAGCACAATGCATAAACCAAACTGTGGGCAACCTAAAAGGAAAGGAAGGAAAGACAAGCATACACATGTGACTGAGGAAGTTTTTATCAACAAACAAGGTACTCTATTTAAATTCTTTGGTCTGGATAAGTGGGAGGTGAAATTCCTCCCTCAAGGATTATGAAAATCATATCTTGGAATGTTAGGGGACTCAATGACAAAATCTGTTTGGTCAAGCATCTACTTACAACAAAATGTCTTAATGTTTTACTGATTCAAGAAACTAAGATAAGTTTAGAATATGATTTAAATTTGATGAGATATGGATGGAAAAATCAAAATAGCTCCTTTGTGGAAGCTATTAGGGATTTAGGAGGTTCAGAGATTGTTTGGGTTCCTTATAGAGTCCAATGATTGTTATTTAAGTAGGCTCACACTAGCAATTTTATAAAATCTATTGTCTTAGATCATATATGTATTTTTTCTTGTGTAATGTTTATGGGCCTAATGAGGCTTAGAATAGATCTAATCTTTGGGTCAAACTGATGATTTTGTTTGCTCATTTTAAAAATGATATAATCATTTTGAGAGGGGATTTTAATACAATTCTGCATCCCTCAAAAAAATAGGGGGCAAATGCTATGGAACCCTAGGTAATATTGATTTCTCTCAGTTCATTGCCACTAATGAGTTTTTATATCTACCTCCCAAAGTGGGTAGTTTCACATGGAGTAATAAATGATGTGGGGATCAAAATATTTTAGAATGACTAGATAGATTTCTAGTTTCAAACGTTTTGGCTGACTCAAAACTGGACATTATATTCTTTCATTTTATCCTTTGCTAGTTTAGATCATTTGCATATTGTTTTGTCAATCAATACTGATCAAATGACTTCACATTGTCCTTTCAAGTTTTAAAAAATGTGGCTCAAAGATCATTCTTTGGCTAGGCTCATTGAAAACTCGTAGATGAACTATCATATCTAATCCACTCACCCATGTTTCACATGGCAATGAAGCTTTAGTATATTAAGAGTTGTCTTAGGTAGTGGAATATTTTCATTTCAAAAATATTTTCCAAGAAAAATTTAGAGTTGAAGCTGATTTAATAAACTTGAATCAAACTATAATTCAATTTGGCATGGATCAAGCTTCATATGCGAAAGAAAAATCTATTCTTTCTAAATATGAAGAGCTACTCCAGCATGAAGAAATTTTTTGGAAACAAAAATTTAGAACTAAGTGGTTAAAAGAAGGGGTTAGAAGTTTGGCTTTCTTCCATAACTCAATCAAGATCAGAAGAAACTTCAATCTCATCTCACAGATAAGATCATCTATTGGTAAACTTTTGAACAATCAACATGCCATTAGGAATGAGGTGGTCAATTTCTTTTTTTATCTCCTTAACAGTGATATTCTTTCTAATCTTGAAGCCTAGAGCGAGCCACAACTTAAGATTTATACCATAGCTGGTCTCTCCAGAACAAAATGAAAGGCTAATGGCCCCTTTCTCTCTACAAGAAGTTATAAATGTAGTTTTTGCCATGGAAAAAGATAAGGTCCCTAGTTTAGATGGATTTCTATCTGATTTATTTCAAGCTTTCCAAGATTTTTGGGAGAGGAAGTGCTACAAATGGTGGAAGAATGAAGAAAGAGAATCAAAGTTTTCATTGATTTAAATGAAACGTTTATCTCTCTCATCCCTAAAGGAAAAACATGAGAATATATTAATGACTTCTGATCAATCTCTGTGTAACATGATCTTTAAAATTATTTCAAAATCAATGGTGATAAGACTTAGGTAGATCTTGGTGCATTTGATTTTGGAGGAGCGGGAAGGTTTTATTTTCAGTAGAAATATTTAGGGAGTGATTATTGAACATGAAATTATACATTATCTTTATATCACTCATCAAAATGGAATGATGTTGAAACTTGATATCAACAAAGCTTATGATAGGGTAAACTAGCATTTTTTATTAAAGTTCCTAGAGAAATTTTGGTTCAATAAGCACTAGTGTAATTGGGATTTTAGCTACATTTCTAGTCCTACATACTTTATCTTGGTAAATGGTGATCCAACAAGATTGTTTTCAAGCCTCATAAGGCATTAGACAAGGTGATTCTCTCTCTCCTTTTCTATTCATTCTATTGGTTGAAGCCTTAGGAAGGCCAATGAAATTTAACAAAGAATCCTCATCATTTTATGGTATTCAAGCTACTGAAGGGATTGAAAATCTCACTCATCAAAAATTCATTGATGATACTTTCCTCTTTGGTCAAGCATCAGTTAGGTAAGCCCAAACATTCAAAGATATCATAAATATCTATGAAGCTACTACAAGCCAAATGGTGAATATCAAAATATCTAAAGTTTTCTTTTTAAACTACTCCAAACAAGAATAGGAGGTGATCTCTTTAGTGTTAGGTTTTAATATTGGAAAATTCCATTCTAAATACTTGGGGGTTCCTCTTTTCTTTATTCCTTCATGTTATTTTCATTGGGATGGGTTGGTCCATTCTTTTAAAAACCATCTGGCTTCATGGCAAGGTCATTGGTTAACTTTGGTAAGCCAAATCACTCTCATTATGTTGGTCTTGAGCTCCCTTCCATTTTTCTTGCTTCTCAGTCTTATAGCCTCCTTGCCATATTGTCAAACTTAATAAGATCATGAAAGATGTATTGTGGTAAGGAGCTTAGAGTCAAATAAAAATCCTACTCTTAAAATGGGAAAAGGTTTGTAAAATCAAGAAAATGGGAGGTACTAGAGTTAAGGACTTGAATCTCTAAAATAGGGCACTTGGGGTAAAATTGGTTTGGGGTTTAATTTCCAAACCCAATGCTCTATGGTCCAAGTTGCTAAGAAGCAATTATTTAATTTTATATAACCCCTAGATCATAATTTTTGTTGCTAACCCCCAAAAGGTTCACACTTTTGAAACTTTCTCTTAAAATGTAGGCCTATTATTATTGATCATGTTTATTGGATAATAAACAATGTTAGGACTAATAATTTTTGGGATGATTCATGGAATGTCCATAATCCTATCACAAATACTCCTCACTTGGTTGAGGCTATGTAGATTCTATCTACTACTTGGGGTACCTCAGTCACCAACTATGTCAAATTGCAGTTCACAATTCAATGTTAATTATGGAAGGTGATCCATAGATTATCATATCTACATTCTGAAAAAGGCTACCTCTTCTTGGTATTTAGAAAACATCCTATCAAGTACTTGGGATAGATTGGATCTCCTTTCTTCTATTTATTCTAATCATTGTTACCATGAAGCTAATTTGACAACATATTTTTTAGCAAATTGTGGAATTGACAAAGTGGAACTAAGTTGGGTGGATAATGTGTGGGAGGCCTAGGAGGATTTCCCATCCCTTCCCCTTATTGACATAGGCTAATTTTTGATTTTATTTTCCTTTTTTGTATTATTTTATTCTAAAAAATAATTTCAAAAAAGTGATGGTTTTAGCGATATTTTAGTTGGTATAACTATGGCTTCTTTGGTGGTGCTCTTAGTGGGTGGAGTAAATCTTGGAAAAATATTTCATCATTACCCCCTCTTAATTATCATCACATAGAGGCTGAAATCATCAATGCAAAGGATGAAGTTTTGATTGGTCTTGGTGGTGATTTGTTCATGACATGAGGGAGTTAAGAATTTTCCATTATGTTTCATGATCACTATTTCTCTTTTGTTTATCTTCTTTATGATCTAAATGGGACTACTATTTCTTCATTTTAATTTTATCTTGCTCTCATCCTTTTTGCTGTGGGCTACCAGTGAGAATGGCTGGTCAATGCATGGAGAGGACAATCAAAATTGTTATCACCACCCCTTATGTCTATGGTGGAAACACTATGCATGAAATGGCCTTCAAGGGCCTAATTTCATGGGCTTGCCTAAAAAAAATATTTGGTATTCCATCAAAATATTTTCTTGAGTTGCTATCACTTGTTCTGGGGCTGAAATTTATGGAACATGGGGTTCATTACTAGGTAAATTTTAAGGTGGCAGTGGTTTTTGCATAAAATTTAGTGACTCTAGTGTCAGATTATGAGGTGGTGGAAAATCTTGTTTATTTCTACATGAAGCCAAAACACCATATTGGGATGGTAGATAAGATTATATTGCATGACTTAACCCTTACCCAAATTTCCATTTATAGGCTCAGACAGTTTGGGTCTAGTCCATATGTTAGCCTTTCGAGCCTTAAAAATGTGCTTCATAATTTTTATGGGTTTTATGTAGGACCTGTGGAAAAAGTTAAGTTCATTTGATCCCTTGGAAGAGATATTCTTAACCTTACCACCTTTGGCACAACTCCAAAGTTACATTCATGAGATTTCATAGTGGTGGGATAGTCACCATAACAAAGCAAGGGTAGAGGTAGTCAAGAAATTAGTGAAATTGGTCACTCATGATGAAGTAGTAGTATCACACTAGTTCATCAGCTCACAAAAATTGAAAGCTTCTTAGGACAAATTTATTACCTCCAACTCACAGTCTCTTAAAGAAGATAATAAAGCCATAGAAACACCACAAATGTGAAGTCCTCGGTAAAGTCAAAGAAAATGTCTATAGGGGCAAGGAGCTAATTTTTATTGAGGATGTTGATGATGAGATGAAATCATACATAAATCTCTAATGTTCTCATGTTTTATTTTTGGCTTTGATGTCTCTTAGTTGGGCTATTTGATGGGTGTTTTTCTTATGCCATGGTTGCTTCCCCCTAGTTTGTTTGAGGGTTCTTCCTATTTGTATCATTTTTGCCTTATTACAGTCTATGCTGGTCTATAGTTCATGCATGTATTGGCTATATTTTGTAAACTTTTATTTTGGTTGGGGGCCTTAAATAACACTGTAATTATAAAGAAAAAAAACATGAAAATAAAGATAAAGAGTCATTGCATTTTAAAAATTCCATTAACATTTTAAGGTAGAATGTGATGCAAAATTGAGACTTACTATGACTAATAATATTGAAACTTAAATAATATTTATATAATAAAATTTTTAGTTACATATTTAAAAAATCAAAAGGCAATGCAAATTAATGGTCTTCACATGATTCTTAAAAACTTGATATTGTTTAAAATGTCTTAAAGCTAGCTACCCCACTAATGTAAGTTTGTGGCCAATATTTTAGCTCTTTGAAACACCATGGCACTAAATGGAACATCGTGGCACTAAATATGTTTATTTAAAGCTTTATTACTAGTTATATATATATATAATATATATATATATATATATATATATATATATATATATATATATATTTGAGTACATCTTGAAAATAAAACCACCTAAAAGTCATAAAGATAAATTATTTATAATTATTACTTTCTCCACCAAGAGGATTCTCTTTTATAATAATCCTTAATTATTTTTTATTGGTTGGTTAGACATGATGTTTGTATCCTATAAGTCAAGGACCCTTCCAAATTTATCTTTATGACTTTTAGGTGGTTTTATTTTCAAGATGTACTCTATGTGTGTGTGTGTGTGTGTGTGTGTGTGTGTGTGTGTGTGTGTGTGTGTGTGTGTGTGTGTGTGTGTGTGTGTGTGTGTGTGTGTGTGTGTGTGTGTGTGTGTGTGTGTGTGTGTGTGTGTGTGTGTGTGTGTGTGTGTTTGAGTACATCTTGAAAATAAAACCACCTAAAAGTCATAAAGATAAATTTGAAAGGGTTCTTGACTTATAGGATACAAACATCATGTCTAACCAACCAATAAAAAATAATTAAGAGATTATTATAAAAGAGAATCCTCTTGGTGGAGAAAATAATAATTATAAATAACTTCTTTTCCTTCAATAATGATTGGAATAAATATTGAATTATATTAAAAAATAATAAAAAATAGATGTTATTTATTAAAAAAATGTGGGAGGAATTCACCCTCTAATAGTCACATCGATAAGGGACAAGAAATAATATCAACATCTTAACAAAATTCAAAACAATTTTCAACCAAAAAGGTTACTAAATAAAAGAGGTATATAACAAAGCCACATATCACAAATCACTTTAAGAAGTAAGAATAATGATAAAGGATTGAGGGGGGAAAGGTGGGGGTTCTTCAAGCTTATCAACCTAACCTTCCTAGCCCTTGGTAAGGTTTGAAAAATTAGGTACATCACCCCACCCATATTATTATTTTTATTTTTATTTATCCTCAGAAATGTTTAGCTTGGGAGGATAAATAATAAGGGTGAAATGAATAAACTTGCCTTGTAGTGGTGTAGACCACCTAGAGTGACCATCACCACCATCTTCACCATCCATACTATCACCCTTGCTTCCACCATCCTATCCACTATGACTAACACATCTATGGATACATGTTTGATATACCCAAATATCTTTGGGGAGAACCACTATGGCATCTATTGTGTGTTTGATTCCTCACCTGCAAACCATACCTATAGTCCCATGGG
This sequence comes from Torreya grandis, assembly GCA_037957365.1. Lineage (NCBI taxonomy): Eukaryota > Viridiplantae > Streptophyta > Pinopsida > Cupressales > Taxaceae > Torreya > Torreya grandis. Next base: position 422 of record JARHVA010004238.1, on the reverse strand, counting down.
AAAAATAAGTGGCTAGGGGACTATGGAGTGACTATACTAACCACACATAGGGTGATGACCCAATGATAAATCAATGTATAAAGGTGGGTAAGTTCAAGTTAAAACTTCCCATCTTGAACTTGAATATGAATAATAACATTAGATAACACATTAATATTGTTAGCAGTTGAAAAATAATAATCCAAAATAGCCTAGTTGAATTAGTAACATCATTTTTGTTCTTTCATAATTGAAAGATAATTTCAACTTGAAATATATTCCAAATTTGTAAAAAATTTAAAAGAATCATGGTCAATTCCCCTAAAATCACCTTCTTATAGGTACATATCTCAATATTGAAGGGTTGGAAGAAAATTTGAATCCACTGCCAAGCAAATTGGGAAAACTTATAAAAATAAAAAATATACTTTAAAGTTTTTTGG